>SNQJ01S0026780.1:50050-62594 GCA_010110895.2 Picea sitchensis | reverse complement strand
CAATCACCACAATAGCACTGAAATGATATAAGAATAACAACAAAAATAGCACTTTGATTCTGAAAGCAATGTTCACGGGCCTCTTTGAGGGGGAAACCTCCAGTTGAGCAGATCTCTATTACAATAATATCCAAGCTAGGGTTCTCATACCCTTGACTTCTATTTATACTAAATATTTCTATCAAAAGAAGCATCTAGAAGAAGATCCTTCTAGAAGTGGAAGCTTCTATTAGGTCTTCTTACATTCGACTTATTCTATTTTATTGCAAGGCCTTATTAATATTGACCTTTATTACATCTGAATATATTGTTCTACCTGTGTGCGGGTTAGGACCCTAACACCTTAAGTGCTATATCAAGTTCTAGCAGTCTTTGGTTCTCTAAGACTTTGTCTTCCTACTGTGCCAAGAATGTTTCCAAATCATTTATTCAATGGAAACTAGGTGGTTCCCTGATTTTTGTGCCTACCCATATTATTGCGTGGTGGTTTATTCTTGCACATCTTCTCATGGATACTTCATGTGGCCTTTGTTTCTAGTTCTCTAAACCAGTATCTGAGTATGTTGCACATGAAATAATGCTTTGTCAACTAAGTATCCCATTTGTAGTTGGGTTTACGTAATCCTCATCGCACGTAATTGTTCTGTACAACTAGTCGATTTCCTCTAAGTCTAGGAAAGTATGTTCTACAAACCTCTCCCCTTATGATGGGTCTAATGGCACAATGACCCTGTGTTCTCCTGAATCAAATGTAATTTTCCTGGTCTTCAAGTTTATTATGGCTTGGTTGTCAAATGCACAATCCAAACCAAGCAATGTTGGGTATGGTGTTGTGTCATCCACTATTTCAATGACTTCAAAATCTACTTTAGTATGCACTCCATCTAGGTCTACTGTTACTCCTTTCAATCTACCGATTGGTAGGACTTTGTGTTGGTGTGCTAGTTTCAATTGAACAGGTGAATATCCTAGTGTGGGCTCTTCCATCCATTTCCATGTCTTCTTTGGTAATACATTGACTTTAGATCCTAGATCCAGTATGATGTCTCCCATATTGAAGTCTCCAATCTTTGCATTCAGTCTAAACTCCCTACATTCTTCTCCTTGTATGTAGATGATTGATTGTCTTTGGTTCTAGTTTTTCTTATGTCTCGACGCTACATTTTTCTAATATGTTTTGCAATATTTTCACAGATGATGGATCACTCAATACTTTGACACATGATTGCAAAAAGCTTTTGATTGTACTTACTTGTCCCATGGGTTGCATTTCGTTGGTATGATCCAATGATGGAGGCATCTCGTACTCTGGTGCTTCCTTGATTTGTTGCGCAGTTGAAGTCGACGCCATGTCTTCCTTATGAAATTCTTGTCTGTCTTCCTTAAATATTTCCTTCTTGTTCTGCGTGTTGAACTGCATCCTTGGTTCGGCGTTCTTCTTTACCCACTGGTTTTGTACTGGTTCTTTTCAAACTGCATCATTTCCTATTTTAGATCCCCCACAAGTAACTATATTGATGTTCCTTCCTTCATCCCTTGCTTCGGCTGAAATCCACTGAACATTATGGTTGTTCTGGTTCCTCTTTTCCTGGATTTTCACTAATAATGTCGAACATTCTTCTGTGTCGTGGTCCGATGCGCAACAATACATACAATTTGTTGGTGGAAGTGGACATTTCATTTCATAATATCCCGGTTGTTGACAATTGTGACACACCGTTGGTCCTCTACCTCATCCAAAACCTCCTCTTGCTCATCCTCCACCTCTGTAGCATGCTCTATCTCCTCTTGGCACATTATATTGAGGCGCTTGATTGTGTTGCGCGGTATTGTACTGAGGTTGTGCTGCGTTGTATTGTGGTTGTGTGTCATTGTATGGTTGCTACGCAATATTATATTGTTGATGCGCAGTGTTGTATGGAGCTGGAACTTGATTGAACTATGGTGCAGCTTGCCCAGTCATCATTTATGCCTACACTCTATATGCATCTGATGTCCTTTCTCACACAAACTTCATAGTTCTACAATATTTGTCGTCGTGGTCCACTGACTTGCAAAAGGTGCAATATAAACTCTTTGGGATTGTCTGGTATTTCTGCATCATCGGGTAGTGATAGGGGTCGTGACACGGTTTCTTACAGACTTCACACCACAATCCTTCTATTGGTAACGGATTTGGCTTTCATGCTGCCATATACTGCGAATGTTGGACATCCATTCTTATGGTGTCCTTTCGTCCTGCATGTGGTACACCAAACAACTTCTCGTTTGTCCTTATTCTTATTCTGATTGAGCTGAAACATTAAGTTCTTCAGATCCTCCTTCAGTTCTTCGATGGCTGGGTCTGTCTGGTGGTAGTGGTTTTCTTCCAATTGCAAGGCTGATTGCAAAGCCTCTGCCTACGTCTAAAACTTTTGTTGTCACAATGGGTATTTTAAGTGTGGGAGCAGTGAATTGACAAACAAGTGTCGATGTTGCATATTGGTCATGAGATATTTTAACTTTCCCTTCAGTTGCTTGAATCTCTGGTCAATCTCCCATACAGATTCTCCTGGTTTCTATCGAATTTCTATCATCTCATTCATGTATTTATCCTCTGAGCTCAGTTTCTAGAGCTCATTTATCAGTAACTTCTTAATGTCTGTCAATGTCCTTGTCATCCCAGGTGCATTGTTTGCGTCTAAACTCATGTACCAGTCTAATGCGTGGTCTCTTAGCGTAATCGCTAGCTACACAAGTTTGGTATCTTCATCAGTGATATATTTTTCTTCCCAGATCTTTGCACAAATGAACAAATGTTTCTCGGGATCTTTTGTTTCTTCTCCTCGAAATTCTGGTAACCTGATGGTGGGATCGTGTCCTGCCATTCTGAACGCTGAACTACTACCTTCGCGCGGTGTTTGTACCTGACTAGTGTTGCATGAACTAGCTCTTCCAATTGTTGTTCCTTATGTAGATGTACTTCCTGTTGTCTGGTTGCTTCTGAACTTCGGTTGTCTAAACAGTGGTGTTCTTTTTGGTGTATTAGTCGCACATGGGTTTATGGGGACCACACTAACATTAATATGGATAGGATTTTTTCCTTCTCTTCCCACTCTTGGACCTCTCGTCTTCCTCTCATATGTTGTGCACAGGATTTCCTCAATATACTCCACATTTCATAGATCCTCTACCTCTTCCTCATCACTCGCAAGGCCTTCCCTCACGGCTACGGCTCTCTTCTTGGTATTCACCTTGTATTGGTAGGGTACTCCGCTACGCATCTTTCCAGTTGCCGCCATGATCTTCTTGATCTAGTCGTTGTCCATCATGATTGGGTCTAAGGGTTCCTCCTTCTTTCCCTTATGCTTTCCTCCTTCCATTTCTCCTCTTTCTTTGAGTGCTTCCCCCCCTTCCCCCATGCACACAGGGAAGTTTATTTGTATGATTCCATTTTCATTACACCTTTATTATATAGCAGTATCTTAATAGAATTATACAACGATTGAATGTACCTTCCTTAGGGTCCTCATAGAAATTCTTGTTTTGCTGCATCGTACGACTTCGCTATGTCGACTGCAAACTCTGTGATCAACCCTGCCACAATATTGTTAAGCCAAAAATCTATTGTGCAGGGAAATTTGTTATTCACCTGCTATAATTGCTCAATATGTATTGGGGTCCAATCTAACTGTCAAATCCGGTTTGTTGCGTGGTTTTCCTTCAACCTTAGTATCCACTCCTGCTATAGACGTGGAAAATCGCAAAAAAAGACTTCATGCAAATCAGTAAACACATATTTCTCAAGATATTTGTGGGGTTTTAATCTAGGGTTTCTGTTGTCTTTTTGTGCAAACTCCAATTCCTGTGTTCTTAACCAGCTTTCGATCTCTGCTTTTGTGGGATTCCATGGTCTCAACATTCCCTTCGAATGGTTCATTGCTTTCTTCTTTTCTTTACTCTTTTCTTGCTCAGCCTATCTCATCTATTCAATCCTCTCTTATTCCTACCAACGGCAACATAACCATTTGTTGGTTTCTTACTCTTCTTTATTGGTTGAGTTTGTTGACCTAGGGTTAATGTATGTTTGGGTTTCCTACAAAGCCTCTAAAACTATCGGCCCTCCTGGTAAACCAGAAGGCAACATAGTACACAGAATGCATTGCGCAGTCTCACCTGAGATATCTTTAATGGGTGGCTGTAAGACTCATTTGTTTCCATCCTAGGATTGAGTGTGAGATATGAGAACTATATATTGAACCATTATTATAACTTGTAAATGCAACATATTGTCATTGATGAATAAGCAGGAAATGTAATAACTCATTCATTAATCATAACGATAACTATTCTAGACAATAAATATATGCATGCATTCATCACATAACACTGATGTTACCGTGGTTCACCCCCTCCTGGGATACGTCCGCAAACATTGGCTCTCAACTCTTTTATTATAGTATTTTATCATCTATAACGTCATGCACTTTACAACTCTTCTAAGTTGGGTAAGATCTGTATGAGGCAGACTAGATCACACCAGGCTCCTCAGCCTGCGATCTAACCCTCAAGATCTACCCTCCCTCCTCTCCTCTAGCTCAACATCTTATACAAAATAGGTCATACAGCAAAATATTACATATTGAATCAACTCATGCATACCTAAACAACAATATCAACAACAACAACAACAACCCTCTATGATACCTCAGTATCTATATTTATATGTTTATGGTTCCTTAGCCATTTACAATACATTATCGAAACCCTAACCCTAATGTCGTTAGGTCTTCCCTGCATGCGCACGTCCTGCTCTTCCTTCCAGTTGTCATTTTCCTCGTGCATGCTTCCTTTCCCAAAATCACCTTACTTTTCCGCTTTGGCCTACCTCCAACAATGATCCTTAACTCCTAAGGAGGATCCTAACACTCCCTCACTGATGATCTGGCCAATAAAAGGGTTAGTGAATAATTTGGATCTTTAATCATCAATGGGAAAACAAGTTTTAGCCATGTTCCTTAGCCCCTACCCTTGGACTCTCAAAGTCCATGTGTTTATCCCCTTCTATTTTCGCCATGTGGTCTCTCTTTTGGCCTACCACTAATATTTCTTCTTTACTTTGGAGGCTCCCCTCCCTTGGTCTTATCTTCCCACCCCCTATGCTCTATTGTCCTCATTCTTCCCCCCTCTTATTCCCATCTCTCACTCCTCCAGGATGACTTGGGAATTCAATTTCCCTGGTAAGATGCTCCTCTTTCTCGGTTTGACCTTTTGTCTCTATGCTCACTATGTTGTCCCTGCTCACACATTGGTCATCCTAGAGTCGTATCCCATGATGCTTATGTCATCCCCTTTCCTCCCTAGCTCTCGCAAGACACCTTTCTTTTCTTGTACATCACCTACACCAAACCATCTCTTCCTCCCCATTTCTCTTACTTCAACACACATCCAAGTGTTAATTCACACATTGTATAATTTGAAGGTGGATGCTACAACCTCTTCCAAATCCCTCGGCCATATTCTCTCCCATGCCCCAAGTCGTCCTTTCATAGATTGGGAAAGAACACAAAATCAAAAAGGAGGAATGTATCACCCTCCAATTCTACAAATACCCATCTATAAATCCACGTGGTTTTTCTCTGTTAAGCATTGGAATCTCCAACGTTCAGAAAGGTGGTGAATTCACAACAACAAAGATCTCACTATGGCCAGTAGACGTCAAGGAACCAACTCTAGAGTTCTTCAATGTCAGTAGGAATTAGACAACATTTGTTCGTTGGTAATCACAATCCAAAGCAGGCTAATCACCCTCGCCTCTCAAGTCCTAGAAGTTTTGGAATTCAATGTCAATCAAAGGCAATTGTTTCAGGCATTGAATGATGAGGTTGATGCCTTAATAAGTCTACTGGAGGAAATCTTCCTCCAACCAGCACTCCAAGAGCCGCAATAAAATGTTGTTGTTGACACATAATCAAGGAATTCCAGTACTAGAGTCTCTCCTTTTCTAGACCTTGACATCATTATCCAGCGATCAGAGGGTGAAGAAATGGTAGAAGTGGATGACCAGAACATGTTTCCTCCTTAAAATTTAGTTTGCATGTACTTCAAATTTTGGCTATGTCTAGGGGTCTTCTTTAGAATTTATACTAGCAGTTTGTTAGGCCATGGCTATCAATGTATTACTCTAGCCCATCATAGTCTGGGTTTAGTTTTTGAAATCCCCCCACTCTTGAAATTTTGTCTCTCTATGTAACTTTTTGACTCAGAGCGGCCTTTTTATAATATAAATTTTCCAGTTTGGGTTAAAAAAAATAAGGAGGTACAACCATAAACCAAGGTCCCATGGACAAGTGTTGAAACAAATGTTGAAGTAGGTCTGAGAACCAAGTTCCCATGTACTAGTGTTAACCACCATGTTAAAGTGATCCAAGAAGATCCACCATAAACCTAGGTCCCATGTATGAGTGCTAACCTCCATGATGAAGTAGTCATTGTCCCATGTACAAGTACTAACTACAATGTTGAAGCAATAAGGGACTCATCCATAAACGTGTGTCCCATATCTAGGTGGTCAAGATAACACCCAATTGATGAATCTTGAGCTCCATGAATGACCAAGTAGTATGCTATAAATTCCCACCCATGTCATGTGGATTCAAATATATAGAATCCTTAAAAATATCATTTACATAGTTATAAGGGTTGAGGTTAGATCTGGAAGGAACAATGACATTGTAGAATATGCAAGCTAAACACCGGTAGTTATAATGGGCTCCTAATTTCCCTCAATGATTTTCTTTGTGTAAGGTGAAGTAGATGATCAAACAAAATGTACAAGTAGTTGTCTTCCCAAAAATAACAACTAACCATGTACCAGTCATCATAATCATCCTCTAAATCATACTAGACATCTAATATCTCTTGTATAGTCCTCTTCAATATGTCTTCAAAGTTCCAACCTTTGGATTGATTCATATGCTTCGTGTCTTTTTTGTATTTTTTTCTATAGGCGGAGTCACTCTATACAAACTGCATCAGGGTGTGAAAATTGCCTATTTTGAGTAACCATTGTTGGATATGCTCTTCATATTCCATATAAAGTTCAAGAAAACTTATACAAGAGGCTTCTTCCACATAATCTTCATAGAACCTTGGATATTCATCAATGATGGGGACTAATATATACATGTAAAATGCCATCATCCACTATAAGTATGAGATATAGGGTTTGGGGTGGTAATTTGCAAGGGTTGTAGTGCACTAGATATTGATTAAAAGCATAACATATAATATATCAAATCAAACCCATACAAAACCTTTATCCAATGACATTGGTCTAGTTTCAATCTAAGCACTTTTCCAAAAGATATATGCTCTACAATATATGTGGCAATCATAGAAAAAGTCCTAAATTCATTGATCTTAAATAAACAATACCTTCACTTTTTGAGCTCCAATTTGGATTAAAAACATAGCTTGGGTGTTTTTCTGAGAGGAACTCAAATATGCAAGTGGTGTCTTCAAATTATGTGAAGAAATCTATAGGAAATTCTCTGAGTGTCGAGGCCCTCTTTTTCCCTTTGAAACCTTATAAAATAGAAAGAAAGGAATCTTCCTTTTTGGCCCAAGAAAGAGCTCTAATACTAATTTTTATGACCCTTAACCCCTAGGGAGGATCCCAACAATACCACTTGAGCATTACACGGATATAATTTTTAAAATTTATCATGAATATTTTTGGTAAAACTCTAGAGAATGACTAGTTATATAAAGAAAGTGTGTACACGATGGTGGAAAAAAATCTTGTGGAGATATATATAAGAGAAGGGTTTTCTAAAAACATAGAATGAACATTAGGGACAAAATTTATCAACATATCATAGACAACATAAGGATGCCCTAAGGTTGTGAGGGGTGTCTCACATATGGACATATTGTAGAAGACTCACTTCAAATTTATCTTCAAGTGAGTAAGGGAGAAAACGCAATGGAGGGTATAACATTAATTGAGGAGAAAGGAAATACCAATGAGGCTGAGTGTGAAGTAAAGGGGTATAGAGGAGAGGACAACTTGCAAAGTCACAATAAGTAGACAAACGAATCATAGGTCTCTCAAATCCAAAGTTATCAAGAGAAAATGAAGACTAGTCCAAGAGGAATAACAAAGGGCATACCATCTGGAGAATCCACTAGTGAGTCTAATACTTTAAAATCAAATTCTCCCTTTCATTTGAAAAAGTTAGCCTTGATTATGGGAAAAATGGGATGGGCCATACCCTTCAAAAGTAGGCAGGATAACTATACGGGGATGAAAATATGTGGGAGCTAAGAATTTTAGGAAAAATATTGGAAAAGAACTAAACCCTAGGGGGAAGGAAAATCAAATTAACCTCACAGAGAAAGAAGAGAATGAATGGTTAAAGGATGTTTCTGGTAGTGAAATGAATCCTCAAAAATCTGGTTCAAAACCCCTTAGTAACCAACCCAAACCTAGGATACTCTTTAAGGCTCTGTTAGGGGGAAAATGTTGATGATTGTAGAGTCGTGATACATCCTCTAGGATACGTTCTCCTCTGTGACTTAGTTGAGTCAACCTAAGAGGGAGCCCAGTGTTGGGCATACCCACGCGATGGGGCATCGTTCTCCTCTGTGTGAGATTTTAGTCATCCCCCAGTGGTTTGGGCATCGTTCTCCTCTAGAGAGTTGAGTCATCCCACAGTGGTTGGGTGTGCCCATGTGATGGGTGTATCATTCTCCTCTATGTGAGATTTGAGACGATGTGGTACTCCAGATGATTATGTTGAGTATGTCATCCATGTGGTTGAGAACAGGTGGACATGTCCCTAGTGGTTGAGCACTAGTGGACGTGTGGATCCCTTGCTATATTGTCTAAGTGTAAGATTTGCTTGTAACCCTAATTGTTATGTAAAGGGTACAAGTCGACCCCACCATATGTGTAAGATAATTAATGTCTATTGTAATAATAATTATATTTTTGAGTTATTGAGGTCGGCCCTGATGATCCAACAGACACACCTATTGTTGTGTCTGGTCTAGTATAAATAAAAGTGATTTCCCCATTTAGGAAATACATTTGTCACATGTCATTTGGAAATTTCAGCAAGTACTTTTTAGGGTTGAAGTGCACACCTCTCTTGGGAAAAAGTTTCAAGGTGGTAGAGAACCCTCTTGTGTGCATTAGGGTTTTATGGTTGGGGGATCTTCTCTTGAGAATTTAGAAAAGGATTGTTTGGTTTTCTTCCCTTGAGTAGAAGGGTTTCCCAGGATATTTCTTATGTTCTTGTGCATGGTACTTCTTCTTGTGATCTTGGTTATTGCAGCACTTGTAAATGGTGTAGTTGCATTTGTTTATGGTTCAAGTAAATGCTAAAATGAAATAAACCTCATACTTGAGCCTAGAATAGTGAAAATTCAACATGGTATCAGAGCATAGGTCCTAAAGAATCCATTGCACAATCCTACAAAGCCAGCCATCCTCTTTTCTAAAATTTGTACCGCCCTCCTAGGGTTTCCAAAAAACCATACAGACCTCCCCTTTTTGGGTGATTTAGCACTTTTCACTTGAGTGTTGGGGCTAAACATTGCATAGGAGTGTATGGCCTCCTTCAGTGCACCTCCAACATCTTTCATATTGCAATTCCAAGAATTTTGGATTTTTGGCCCTAGGGTTTCTACGGTTCCACAATTTTCTGCATAAATTTTAGTTTTAGGTTTTATGTGGCTCATTGAATAATTTTTTTAGATTACCAGTGTTCTTTTGACCTTCAAGGATTATTGTTGGCAGTCATAAGCCCAACGAAATCTAATTTTTCTATCCTAGCCTAGTCGTTAGGTTTTATAACCCAGTTGCTAAGGGTTTGTTAAAGAATCTACAAACCATGAAGAATAGAACCTTGGTGGAAGATAGGCGTGATGGATCAAGCAAATTCAGTTCCTGGAAGTCAAGACTTCATAAATATGAAGACATCAAAGAAGAATCCTTCTTATTCATTTCATCACTCCCAGGTACGGTTCCTACTGATAATGGTATTTGGTTAATTGACAGTGGTGCCTCTAGGCACATGATCGGATATAGAGATCATCTGACAGATCTTGTTGAGAAAGAGACTAGTCTACATGTTGTACTTGGAGACAATGTCAGATATAATGTGAAACGGGTTGGAACTTCTAAATTCCAACTAGATTCTGACATACTTCTTCAGTTGAGTGAGGTAATATATGTACTTGGGATGAAAAGGAACCTTGTCTATATTTCTTCCTTAGAGGATAAAGGCTACAAGTTTACATTTTCTTAATGAAAAGTGATTGCATGGCACAAGGACTCACATATAAATTCTTCCCAAGTAATTGGTGTTTGAGAAAACATCTTATACAAGTTGATTGTCCGACCAGTTCAGGCCCTGTTACAACATACTATCAGCTTGAGTGAGCTATAGCATAGGAGACTTGCTCACATTCATTATAGAGCCTTTCCATCTCTAGGGAATATGGTAACATGCCTTCCAAAAATACAGGATCAGCATAAAGGTGTTTGCAAAGGTTGTGCTCTTGGCAAGAATGTCAAGGGGTCCTTCTTGAGCAGTGACAGTAGATCCAAGGAAATCTTGGACTTGATACATTCATATGTGTGTGGACCAATGATTATTTCCTCCTTGAATGGATATTTGTACTATGTTCTCTTCATAGATGATCACTCTCGAAAAACATGGATTTATTTCTAGAAGATCAAGGATGGAGTCCTTGCAATATTTCAAGAATTCAAATCTCGGGTTGAGAACTTGACTGGAAGGAATATCAAGGTACTAAGATCAGATAATGGAGGAAAATACACCTCCAAGCATTTCAGTGATTTATGTATTGAGGCAAGGATCAAGAGGGAGTACACAGTCCCTTAAAACCCTCAGAAAAATGGCGTTGCAGAGAGGAAGAACAGAACCATCATTGAAGCAACCAAAGCAATGATACATGATCATAGTATACCTATGATTCTATGGGCAGAAGCAGCCATGATAGCAGTATATGTTTAGAACAAGAGTCCTCGCCACATTTTGAAGAATATGACTCCCAAAGAAGCCTTCACCAGAGTGAAGCATGAGGTTGGACACTTCAGGATATTTGGGTGTCCAGTATACTTTCATGTACCCAAGAAAAAAAGGTCCAAGCTAGAACTTTTGGGGAGAAAGGGTACATTTGTGGGATACAGTGAATCTTCAAAGGCATATCGGATCTACATCCTTGGATAGAAACAAATTGAAGTGGGCATAGATGTCATCTTTGAGGAAGAGATAGACTTTCGAAGATCTAGAGAATCTCGAATGGAGATTGGAAGTGATACAGTACCTTCTCCCCCTTCAGCAGTTTAGAGGGAGACAACCATTGTTCCATTCAATCCAATTGATCTAGTTGATCCAATTGATGTTCCCAGAGACATTGCAGTAGGCCATAAAATGCCTACCTGGGCTCGACAAATTCTATAAGAGGCAGAGGGACATGCAGCTCCTTAAGGCACATTCTGAGAGAGCAAGAGACCAAATATATTTTCAAGCTATGTTTCATCCATGAGCCACATCATTGATATCGAGCCTTCTTGTTATAAACAAGCAGTAGGTCAACAGGTATGGAAAGATGCCATGACAAAAGAGTATCATTCCATCATGAAGAATGATGTGTGGGATATTGTTCCAAGACCAGAAGGGAAGTCTATAGTAACTCCCAAGTGGATCTATAAGATCAAGCATGCAGCCGATGGAAGTGTCGAGAAGTACAACGTAAGAATTGTATCCAGAGGATTCTTACGGGTGGAGGGAATTGATTATGAGGATACATTTGCTCATGTGTCCCGATACACGTCCATACATACTATCATTGCATTAGTTGCATATATGGGTTGGAAACTACATCATATGGATGTAAAGACAACCTTTCTCAACGGTGATATTGAGGAAGAAGTTTACATCGAGCAGCGAGAGGGATTCATGATACATGACTGAGACAGACTCACTGGATAGTAGTGAATCATGTATTGAGATATCTACAAGGCACAGATGGATATGGCCTAAGATATGCCTCCAGTGAAGACATGATATTGCAGGGATATGCCGATGTAGATTGGGTAGGGAGCGTAGTGGACCAGAAGAGCACATCTAGTTGTTGTGTTACCTTGGGGTCTGCCATGGTTTCCTAGTGCAAAAGGAAATAGAGCTATGTGGCTTTGAGTACCGCAAAAGCAGAGTATATAGCGTTGAGTGTGGTAGTCTGCAAAGTAGTGTGGCTTTGCAAGATCCTGATGGATTTATTTTATCATGAGATGGATTCTACCATTATTCATTGTGATAACCAGAGTTGTGTGAAGATCTCTGAGAATCCTATGTTCAACGATAAATCGAAACACATTGAGATAAAATATCATTATATCAGATACATGATGCAGAGGAAAGCAGTACTTGTGCAGTACCTTCATACACATGAGAATATTGCATGTATCTTCACCAAACCTCTTTCCAGGATGAATTTCAAGTACTTCTGTGAGAGACTTGGCCTGGTG
>SNQJ01S0026780.1:31916-50000 GCA_010110895.2 Picea sitchensis | reverse complement strand
AATATTTCAAGAATTCAAATCTCGGGTTGAGAACTTGACTGGAAGGAATATCAAGGTACTAAGATCAGATAATGGAGGAAAATACACCTCCAAGCATTTCAGTGATTTATGTATTGAGGCAAGGATCAAGAGGGAGTACACAGCCCCTTAAAACCCTCAGCAAAATGGCGTTGCAGAGAGGAAGAACAGAACCATCATTGAAGCAACCAAAGCAATGATACATGATCATAGTATACCTATGATTCTATGGGCAGAAGCAGCCATGATAGTAGTATATGTTTAGAACAAGAGTCCTCGCCACATTTTGAAGAATATGACTCCCAAAGAAGCCTTCACCAGAGTGAAGCCTGAGGTTGGACACTTCAGGATATTTGGGTGTCCAGTATACTTTCATGTACCCAAGAAAAAAAGGTCCAAGCTAGAACTTTTGGGGAGAAAGGGTACATTTGTGGGATACAATGAATCTTCAAAGGCATATTGGATCTACATCCTTGGATAGAAACAAATTGAAGTGGGCATAGATGTCATCTTTGAGGAAGAGATAGACTTTCGAAGATCTAGAGAATCTCGAATGGAGATTGGAAGTGATACAGTACCTTCTCCCCCTTCAGAAGTTTAGAGGGAGACAACCATTGTTCCATTCAATCCAATTGATCTAGTTGATCCAATTGATGTTCCCAGAGACATTGCAGTAGGCCATAAAATGCCTACCTGGGCTCGAAAAATTCTATAAGAGGCAGAGGGAAATGCATCTCCTTAAGGCACATTCTGAGAGAGCAAGAGACCAAATATATTTTCAAGCTATGTTTCATCCATGAGCCACATCATTGATACCGAGCCTTCTTGTTATAAACAAGCAGTAGGTCAACAGGTATGGAAAGATGCCATGACAAAAGAGTATCATTCCATCATGAAGAATGATGTGTGGGATATTGTTCCAAGACCAGAAGGGAAGTCTATAGTAACTTCCAAGTGGATCTATAAGATCAAGCATGCAGCCGATGGAAGTGTCGAGAAGTACAACGTAAGAATTGTATCCATAGGATTCTTACGGGTGGAGGGAATTGATTATGAGGATACATTTGCTCATGTGTCCCGATACACGTCCATACATACTATCATTGCATTAGTTGCATATATGGGTTGGAAACTGCATCATATGGATGTAAAGACAACCTTTCTCAACGGTGATATTGAGGAAGAAGTTTACATCGAGCAGCCAGAGGGATTCATGATACATGACTAAGACAGACTCACTGGATAGTAGTGAAGCATGTATTGAGATATCTACAAGGCACAGATGGATATGGCCTAAGATATGCCTCCAGTGAAGACATGATATTGCATGGATATGTCGATGTAGATTGGGTAGGGAGCGTAGTGGACCAGAAGAGCACATCTAGTTGTTGTGTTACCTTGGGGTCTGCCATGGTTTCCTAGTGCAACAGGAAATAGAGCTATGTGGCTTTGAGTACCGCAAAAGCAGAGTATATAGCGTTGAGTGTGGTAGTCTGCAAAGTAGTGTGGCTTTGCAAGATCCTGATGGATTTATTTTATCATGATATGGATTCTACCATTATTCATTGTGATAACCAGAGTTGTGTGAAGATCTATGAGAATCCTATGTTCAACGATAAATCAAAACACATTGAGATAAAATATCATTATATCAGATACATGATGCAGAGGAAAGCAGTACATGTGCAGTACCTTCATACACATGAGAATATTGCAGGTATCTTCACCAAACCTCTTTCCACGATGAATTTCAAGTACTTCTGTGAGAGACTTGGCCTGGTGGAGAATGCTTCCCTAGCTGAGAGGGAGTGTTGATGATTGCAGCGTCGTGAGACATCCTCCAGGATATGTTATCCTCTATGACTAAGTTGAGTCGACCTGAGAGGGAGCCCAGTGTTGGGCATACCCACGTGATGGGGCATCGTTCTCCTCTGTGTGAGATTTGATTTGTCCCCCAGTGGTTGGTGCATTGCTCTCCTCTAGAGAGTTGAGTCGTCCCCCAATGGTTGGGTGTGCCCATGTGATGGGTGTGTCATTCTCCTCTGTGTGATATTTGAGATGATGTGGTACTCCAGATGATTCTGTTGAGTATAATTTCCCTGTGGCTGAGCACAAGTGGACGTGTCCCTAGTGGCTGAGCACTAGTGGATGTGTGGATCCCTTGCTATATTGTCTAAGTGTAATATTTTCTTGTAACCCTAATTGTGATGTAAAGGGTACAAGTCAGCCCCACCATATGTGTAAGATAATTAATGTTATTGTAATAATAATTATGTTTCTAAGGTATTGAGGTTGGCCCTGTTGATCTAACATACACACCTATAGTTTTGCCTGGTCTAGTATAAATAAAGGTGATTTCCCCATTGAGGAAATACACTTGCCACGTGTCATTTGGAAATTTCAGAAAGTACTTTTTAGGGCTGAAATGCACAACTCTCTTGGGCGCAAGTTTCAAGGTGGTAAAGCACCCTCTTGTGTGCATTAGGGTTTTATGGTTGGGGGGTATTCTCTTGAGAATATAGCAAAGGATTGTTGGGTTTTCTTCCCTTGAGTAGAAGGGTTTCCCATGATATTTATTGTGTTCTTGTGCATGGTACTTCTTCTTGTGATATTGGTTATTGCAACACTTGTAAATGGTGTATATGCATCTGTTTATGGTTCAAGTAAATGCTAAAATGAAATAAACCTCATGCTTGAGCCTAGCATAGTGAAAATTCAACAGAAAATGGGTTCAAGGAAGGATGCTTTGAGGGTGAATAGGGGATCAACACTATAAAATAAATCCACACAAATAAATAGGAAGAAATTATATTTGCATCATGCCCAAGAAAAGGCATTGAAAGATATTCAACAAGTGAGACAAAAATTCCTAAAAGGGGTCCTTAGAGTACGAAAAAAACCCTCCAAGGTTAACCCATGATTGCATTATCTTTGAATGTAAGATGTTTGGTTAGTCCCTCAAAACACTAGCCTTGTCTAGGTTAGTAGAAGTTCATGGACCAAATGTTTTGATGACTCAAGAAACAATGGGCGATGGGAGGAAGATAATAGATGCTTTAGGAAAGGTGATAAAGGAATGGAAATTCGGGGACCTAGATGCTAAAGGGTGTCCATTGGGTTTAATAGCATGTGGGAAAATAAATCTACTTTTAATGAATTATTATTCTTTTGTAGTAAGTATTTGTACTTATTTTATGGTTAAGAAATAGGTCAAAGAATCTATATGACCAATTGTTATGGACCTTATAAGGATAATAAGGTCTTATGGGATTATTTTTTTCTCTTAGGGAGTTATCAATCATGAAAAGGATACCATAGGTGGGGTTTTAAATTTTACTTTAAGTAGCTTTGAGGTTTGGGAAATGAATGCAAGATAGTACATATTAGAAAACTACTTCATGCATAAGCTTGAGGAGGTTGGTTTTGTTGGCTCTATGATAGACCTGCGGTCCATTGAAGGTGTTTAACACGGGCCCAATGTAGTCTAGAGAATTGGCATATTCAACCTTCTAGGAGGAAAGAGGTCTCACTCAAGATGTGTATGATAGTTTTCATATGATTAAGGTGCAAAGTGCCAAATATTTAGTTGGAATCACATTCATTTTACTTAACCTTTAATCACATTAAGTTAACCTGGCAAAACTAACATTATTCATATCTATCACAATCACATATAGTTCATCCAAATAAAACATGAACATGAACACAAGTAAAACAAGTCTCCATGGTACTAGTAGAATGAATAATATAACATAACAACCATGCAAGACTCGTGACAAAGAGTGTGAATCTCAACTTGCAAAAATGACTATGACAATAATCTCTAACCTCTCTTACAACATTATAATCCTCATATATGAGCGATTGGAATAGCTATGGAAGATTCTAGAACATACTAGGGAATCTGCCATCTATAACCCACACAACAAAAGATTACAAAAGAGTCTGTGACATTAGAGACATGCATACAGGATCGGGAGACCTAGACGTAGATTATGTATAAGATGACTCCTTAGTTTCTACATACTCAAGCTTCTGCAAAACTGTGTTCACGGGTTTTTGTGGTCTCTTTTCTCTTGCATATTTATCTTCTGCTAAACTCTACTCTACACCATCATTTAGTCAAAAATTACCCACGACAACTCCTTGACCACACCTTCCAACTCATCCCTGAGTTAGGTTCTATGCCATGTTCTTCGAAAGGGGTCTCCAGGTCTGGAAATTCTCTAATTGTTGCATCATTGAGTTCATTAAATTCATCAAAAATAGTGGTCCACCTCTCGCTAGCTTCTTGGATTTTATATGGATGTAACTCGGTTGCTAAAGATTCCATCAATTCTTCCACAACATTAAACATAGTTACCAACTTGATGAGAACTGTGACCTCAAAATGAAAGCTCTATCCCTAAAAACCCATATTTTTGTGTCAAAAACACTAAAATCAACCCCCGAATAAAAAATCGGGGCTACTAGAATCACCTTTTTTTTCAAGGTTTAAATTACAACCTTTTTTCACAATGGTCTTAAATATGTGTATAGTTTCAATTAAAAACCTTAAAATCAACTCTCGAATAAAAAAGTGGTGCTCCCATAATCAACCCCTTTTTCTATTTTGCGGTTAAATTTACAACTTGTTTGAAATCATGGTCTTAAAAACTAGTAGCATTGCAAACAAAAACCCCAAAATGAAAAGGAGTGCTACTAGTAACACCCCCCTTTCTGGGGGGGTAGGAGTAGGAGTATAGAGTTTTTCCAAGAGTTGTTCCAAGAGTTCTTCGCTCTTTGTTCAAGATGAGTTCTTCAGAGTGGGTAGGGATGGGACCAACCTTGAACCCTTGGGACTAGGCCTGGATCTTTCCTGATCACTCGAGGCCTCTCTGGAAATCATGAGACCCAAATTGATTTATCAATCATAAATTGATAGGGCAGAGGAGATTGAATAAATTAAGGGGAATGGAAAGGGAGCGGTGGACTCCCCCGGGCAAAATCAAGTAGACTAACTATGCAGCCTATATGCTTTCCATTGAGGCTCTAGGCCCATGTAGCTCAGCACCACAGCAAAGGAGGGAGGAGAGGCAAATATATATGCACCGGGTACAGAGTCATTTTATGCACCAGCGCCATAAGTAGCATCAGAGGCACCAGCAGAAACAAAGCTTCTGCTGGTGTCTTCACTCTAGCGTGCTCTGCTCCTGCCTTTGTATCCATTTTTTCTACTGGCTTTTGAACTAGAGGATCATGGGTATACGTGGGGTGTCCCAGAATCACCTTTTTTTCTTCAAGGTTAAAATTACAACATTTTTCCACAATGGTATTAAATATTTGTAAAGTTGCAATTAAAAACCTTAAAATCAACTCTTGAATCAAAAAGTGGTGCTCCCACAATTACCTCCTTTTCTATTTTGGGATTAAATTTACAACTTGTTTGAAATCATGGTCTTAGCAACTAGTATCGTTGCAAACAAAAACACAAAAATGAAAAGGGGTGTTGTGAGTAACACCCCCCTTTTGGGGGGTTAAAATTACAACTCATCTTAAAATGTGGCCTTGACGATTGGTATCGTTGTGAACAAAAACCTTAAAATCGATCCTTGAATAAAAAAGTGGTGCTCCTAGTATCACCCTCTTTTTATGTCAAGATTAAAATTACACTTCTTTGATACAATGGCCTTGACGATCACTGTCACTGTGATTAAATTAGCACTCAAATCAAAACGTAATCAAAACGTGGTGCTTCCTGCAACACTATTTTTTTTTGTTTTAGACTTAAATTACAAAACTAAGGAAATTTTGATTTAAAAAAATAAAAGGAAAAAGAAATGAAAACAAATATTTTTAATTAAAAAATAATAATTAAATGGAGAATTTAAAAAAAAAAAAGTCAAATATCCCCCCCCACCCCAAAAAAAAGCATATTTAAAAAAAAAAAATATTAAAAATGTGCACATTAAGACACACACACACACACACACACACAAGCTGAGTGGGCCTAATGGTTAAGAGCATGTGTTTCCTCCTTGCAGGTCATAGGTTCAAATCTAGAGGGGGGTAGTGTTTCTATACCTCTGTAGACTTTAGCAGTGAAATCCTTGTGCAAAGGGGATCCCTTGTCCCACAAACAAGGGGGTCTCATACACCAATTTGGTGTCTGGCTTGGTCATGACCTTAAAAATAGAATTTTTGATATGTATGTATGTATGTATGAATATGTTTAAAAAAATTAAAAGAAAAGTTATTTTGATGATGACAAAGATGACTATTAACATCCATTGGGACTAGAATTGGTATATCAAACCTTAATAAAGGTAAGAGCTTACTTAGATTTATTTAGAATCTTATTTATGTGCTCAAAAAGCATTAAGAGAAGTGTTCCAAGATCACCATAGTTTTGGTGACTTAGGAGGTTAGGAAGGTTAGTATTGTGACAAATATTTTGAAATTGGGATCTAATTTGGGTATATACATGGTACTCTAGGAGAAAGTGTTTTTCATTTTCAACCCTTTTAGTGTCACAAAAATGACGGATTCTTGTGTCTCTCGGTGTTTTGGGAATTGTACAACATCTAGTTTTGATATGTAGCTCGTGGGAGTTGGTTTGTATCTTAGCAATGTTGTTTTTCTTCGTTGTGCTAGTTAGAACTGAAAGATGTTTTTGATCTTCTAGATTAGGGTTGACGACCTCCTTGTAGTATCTTAGCTTCCTTTTATCTTCTAATTCCTTATCGCACCACAAATTCTCCTTAAATTTAAATGTAATAATATTTTTGATATTATCAATATTCTACATAGTGACATATTCATGTATTCCCCAATGATTTAGACAAGACTTGGCATCTTTATGTCATCCCTGCTTGAGCCACTAGTGGTTTTGGATGGTTTTTGGAGCAATTTTTGTGGACTCTTGTCATCAATGTTGTTTATCTTGTTCTTATACATTGAGTACCTAATCATGGTCATGCACTCAATAGGGGAAAGGCTTGCTTCAATGATAAATATAGGATAGGGTGTATTTCCTTTAATCTTGAGATTATAAGTTATAAAATTCTTTTGGATCTACTCTATCTTTCTTCAAGATTCTCTAGAGATACTACATACCCAAACTTCACATCCATATGAGATAACCAGAGTGATGAGACTATCAAAGAGGATTTTTTTCTTATCCCATAGCCAAAGGTTTGCTAATCTACACTTGTTTTCAAGTCCATAATAAGATTTCCACCCTCCACTTATCCTTTTGTCAACACCATAGTTCCAATTGAGCTTGTAATGAGTATCAACTCCAAGATATTTGTTTGAAGACACTTATTCCAATCTATTGTTGTCATATACAAAAGTGTCATAAGTGATCTTTTGGCATTTGATTATCATAACCTTCATTTTTCCAGTGTTCACAGTGATACCCATACTAGAATAGAAGTCCTTGAGGATTATTAGATGCTTACTAAGGTCATAGGGATTCCTTTCCATTAGAACAATATAATCAGCATAAAGAAGAAGGATTATGACTATACAAACGAGAGTCGGACCAGTACATCCAACATCTTCCAACCAATGTTCTAACTTATCACTGTATAAGCCAAAGAGGGTAGGGGACAAGAGACAACCTTGTCTTACTCCTATGTTATAGTTAATTTCTTATAACCAGACCTCAATGTTCCTAAACTTGGAAATAACACTCTCATATAGCCTTATTGCCAAAAGATTTTCTAAAATCAATGAAACAACAAAGGAGATTGGTTTTATTATTGAGATACACTTCTACAATGAACCTAAGCGTAACAAGATGGTCCACATATGAATGATAGCCTCTAAAGTCAACTTGGCCTATAGCTCTTTATCCATGGATTTCAAGCCACCTGTTGATCTTCTTTTCCAAAATACTTCCATATAGCTTGGCTAAGATGGGGCTAATCATAATGGTTCTATAATTAGAGGGACTACTTTTATCCCCATTTTTAAAGATAGGAACAACGAGGCCTTGATTCTAAGGTTTAGGGAAGCCTTGCTTGACTGGTAAATTGAAGAGTTTGTGTATGTGAGGGATGAGGATAGACCGTCCAATTTTTAAGATTTCAACTTGGTAGTCTTCAATGTTCATAGTTTTCCCTTTTGCAAGTTGCTTAAACCCAAAATTTATGTCTTATATAGAAAACACTTCATCCTCTATAAAAATGTTTGAGATAGGAGTTGCGGTCCTTCAAGGGAATCATATTATTTTCTTTAGTTTTACGAGACAAATTTTGCCTCTATAATCTCTTAGGATCCAGCGTTGATAGGTGTATAAGATTTTCTTGATTTTCTTTTTCTCTTTTTAATTAGGGCTTTGTATATTTTGATCTTATCGAATTTTAAGGACTCATTAAAGGCATCCCTAATGGATTTTCTAGCGATTTTACACTCATTGTCATACCAAGGATTGGTTGTCCTATTTTATTTTTAGATAACATGTCGATGGAGAATTTGTTAATCGAAGTAAAGAGGGTTGTCATAAAATTACGATAGATATCTTCAATATTGTTCTTATACGATAGGAGATTTAATTCACTATTTAAGTGCTTTAAGAAAAGATCAACTTTATCTTTGTCAAAAATCAAGTGCCTTTGGTTATCATAATTTTCTTCAATGGATTTTTTGTGCATGAACAAGTTCAAAGTTAGGGCTAAAGGCCTATAATCAAAGTTAGGCTCATGGTCATTTAAAGTTCAAAATTTATGATTTGGTTGTATATGGGGATATCTAATATCACACAGTCAATGACACTACTTCCCAGCCCATGCATACAAGTAATCCGATTAGAATTTGGCCACTTCATTAGACCATTGCAGATTATTAGATCTTGAGAGCTACAAATCTTGATTATTTCAGTACCAAATAAATTCTCAATCTGGTACTCAAAGTTTCTTTTGTACCTATTAGCGAAAACAAGGTCCTCAACTAGACAATGAGGATTAGGGTTGGAATCATTGCTTAGAAAAATAGCTTGATTATTTGCAATTCTAGAATTAAAGTCTCCTAGTAAGAGGATATGACCATCATTTCTCAAGTTGTAGAAATCTTGTTCTAAGTTTTTGTAGGGGCAATCCTTATGTAGATTGTTTTTCTTATAAAAAGTAGAATTGATAGGTGCAAAGTAACAGACAATGATATAAATATGTTGGCCCTTGGCCAAGTTTTTAGAATCCTTGGTCATGATTGACCTATTTTGGAACTTCGACAGGCTGTCGAAGGCGGAGTGCAAGTCGAAGAGGAGATTGCAGGATCTCGGCCCCTTGTTTAGGGATTTTTGGGTTTTGGGCTATGTAACGGGTATGGGGATGTCAGCCCATGGGTTTACCCATGTTTAGGCCATTTTTATATGTATAAATAGAATTCTAGGCGATGTAAGGAAGGAGAGGCTTGATACTTTGCTAAGTGCTAAAGTGCTAAGTGTGAATTGTGAATGCTTTGGGCATGCTATGTCGAGAACTTGCAGAGCTAAGTGCAAGTGATTGTAAGAGACTATGTAAGGATTTGTGTTGTAACTCGGGAAAGGAGGATCTAGCGAAGTGCACGCAGATCTCCTGTCTTATGCGGAATAAGATCTCATGGCTCTATATATGTAGAATATTGACAGAAGGCAATAAAGAGAAGAAGAGTTGGTGGACGTAGCCCTAGGCTAGGGGTGAACCACGTATATCCTGTGTTATTATTGCTTTGTGCATTGTGGTTGTTTCATTATTTATGTGATTAAATGCTTAGTGCATTGATACATGCTTAGAAGAATCTAATATGATAGCTTAGTGTTGAATAATGTGAATGAATGCTAGATCTAGTCTATGTTGATGTGTTTAGTGCTTGAATATATTGGATTGTGTGAATACTACGCTAATCTATTGTTAGGGTTATCTACACTATAAGCTAGGGCTGAATATTAATGAACTATAACTGTTGAGTGCTCTGTTAAGGTGTTACAATCACAAATCTGTGTCCTAGCTAAGGTTTCAAACATCGGAGTCATGCAACCCCCCTGCCTCTACCTCGGGTGAGACTTCATCCGCTTCACAGGTGTTGCCGAAAGGGTCAGTAATTAGAGTTTTTTTGGTGCATTGTTGGAGCATTGAACCCTGGGTCTGCCCCTATGCCAACAAATGGTTCTGTTTCCGGGAACTGAAACTGTGATTGCTGGGAACTGAGGAAAAGAAAGATCTGTATGAAGATCTGACCGGAAATTGTGAAAAGAAAGCTCTGTGTGTAGATCTATTGCCCTAGTGCGCAATACTCTACTTAACTTGTGAATCTTTGTGCTAAGAAGAGAAATCTGATCTAAAGAAAAGAGGTAAGACCTGAAAGCTTTGTGCTCTGATAAAGGTAAAGTGAGAATTTTTGGTTAAAGAAGTAAGATCTGAAGGCTTTGTGCTTTGTTAAAGGTAATATAAGTGGAATTTTTTTTTTTTCGAAAGTATGGATCTAGGTATATTTGATAAATTTTGTCCTAGCCTGAAAACTAGGGCACAACTAGAAGAAAGAAGCTTTGATATGAGTAGATCTGATAAGAGTAGTAAAAGATATGTTATTCCTATGCATAGAAAGAATGTTTGGACTAACAAATGGATGCAGGACCCTAGAAAGATTTTTTTGCAGGTTAGCTACTATGATCCTAGTGCACAGTACAAGAAAGGTTGGGGATCATTTAGGAGAAAGAGAGGATTAACTCTTTGTTACAGTTTCATAAGACCGGGACATCTTGCTAAGGAATGCCCTAGTAAAAGACCTAGTTTTCTTTGTTGTCAAGCTATGGACCATGAAGTTTTGGATTGCCCTAGAATGATTGCTAAGCTTGAAAGAATCAATATGAGACAAGAAAACCCTGAGAAAGGTCAACAAACTGAGACCATGACAGAACCCCAGAAAGAATTAGAGAATGTATTGCTACAAATAAAAGAAACCCTGAGTGATCACAGAAATATCAACTTATCAGATATCTTCAAGGAAAAAGAGTGCATAGAAACAAGAATAGGAGACTTCAACATTGACTGTGTTCTAGATGAAGAAACACAGGTGAATATCATGACAGAAAGAACTTGGGAAATTTTAGGACAGCCTGTTRTGATTCCTTCATTAGGAGGAATAGGATTATTCAGAGGAAAGTTGGTAACACTRTGTGGAAGACTCACCTAGATATCTATGAGTGTTCATGGAACTTCGAYAGAGGAATATTTTGAGGTTGTTAAATTTATCGAGAACAGCACCCCATTTGCTATATTACTAGGAAAAACTTGGATTGAGAAGGATCAGGCCAGAAGAAAAGAAGAGGAAGTCTTAGAACTGAAGAAGAAAGAATTAAAAGATTTCATGACTAGGAGGATAGCGCACTTGATTGAAGAACAAGAGAACAAGTCGAATTTGTTCAGAGCCAGAAACTTGGATGTCGAAAGAACACAAGAAGACTCACAGAAGAGTGAGGCACCTACCCCTGTCAGAGAAGGAGTATTACTCTCTAACCCTATGAAAGAATCTCAACAACGCGAAGTTACTATGCCAAAAGGAGATAAGAATCATAATAGAAAGAGGAATACCGAGACAAACATCACAGGGAAGAAGGCTAAAAATATCAGTAAGAAGAGAAAAAAGATAGAAAAGTTGCAGAATGTTCCGGAAGGGACTTCGCAGAAGAAAGGTTTGAAAAACTGGAACTTCTCTTAGATATCATAACAACGCCAAATGGCACTTCGCCATGACGGAGCAATATAACCGTTGGAGGCATTATGACCGTTAGACCAATGCCTCGAATGGTTAGAACAATAGTTATAGCCAGAAAGCTCGCCATCAGACCGTTGGGACCACACCGCAATGAACAAAACCGCATTGATGAAGGCCTCTCATCCGTTGGAGAGATCTGTTACATCACGTCTACTTATTTCCTCGATTGTTGCATCGAGAACACTTTTGCGAATTGTATCCAAGCCAACTCATTGCTATTGCGTTTTTTACTAAGATTTCACTACCTGATATATTGCATTGAGCGATTTTTCATCAACCTCAGTCATCTGATCTTGAGCATGTATGTTGGACGAACTCAACAATGTAGATAAGTCGATTGAAGAAGTTCTAATTGATCTAATGGCCGAGAAAGTAATGTCCGCGTGGATTTAGGCCTCATCGACGCGAGGAGTGCGAGCCTCTTCCTCGACTGCTCGCGGATACAGACCATCCCGAACTATAGCAGAGAAGAGAACCAAGCACCAAGATGACTTGGCAAATGTGAAGTTAATCTCAACTATCCTACCCGACTCAATCACATCATTGGTTGGCACGGTGAGTTGTGACAGTGTCCCGAGGGACTTTGATTACACCATGGTTACTGCATACCTCCCGAAGGGGATATGTGAAGTTAGAACACAATAGGTTAGGTTGAAGTTCAGTGACTTCAACCTAGGGGATTGCAAGAACTACAACATGCTATCTCCTTACAAGTATTTGACCAAGATGAAGGGGAAGAACTAGAGGATAATCCCCCAACCATGGACTATGAACCTCGCACAGTCCACCATCCTGAATGTGATGAAGATTCCACATTTTGGAAGGAACCATGAGGCTAACGCGTGTGTTAAGATCCTTCTATAATGTTACCATGGAGGCTATCTATGGCTAGACAGACGCATCACAATCAATCTAATGTTGATCCATAGGATCACCAGATTGAGAATGCAGGGACCCGACCCACAAGACTTCTACCTAGGGAAGGTTGCAGATCGCGCACTAGCACAGAGGATCAAAGACACATATGGTGATGTAGAAAAGGAGACATGAGGCTATAAGGTAGATTCCATCCAGAATGGCACAGTGCGTCTGGCCTGCCAGCTGATCGCAAGAAATCTCGTGAGAAAGAACATACCTACACAGGTCATCGGATTTGTTGTTGACCTCACCGAAAAATGTGTAGAAGGACTCCAGATGAACTGGGCAAAGTACCTAGTCAACCAATTAGAATTGGATTGCTGTGAAGCTTGGGATCAGGGCTACGAGTTCCATTTTAGCTAGCTCCTTATCCTCATAGACTTTACTGCTTGGGAGATGCCGGAAGGTGCGACCTTCCTGGGCATTGATCTGTTCGAGCCACTCGCTGCAAAGTTCACCATGCTCTAGTACTCAAGCGATATGGTAAAACAATGGCAGAAGAATGCAGTATTCCACACGTACTATCTCCAGTTGAAGAGGGCTATCGGGGTTGTCCCTTGAATGACGCAAAACACCCTGCACCGGTTCAGACCTCTCATGAAGTTTCACGTAGATTGGCACTTCATTTATATCACTGCGCGTGCAGACGATCATAAAGAAGAAATTCAGTCATACTATAAGCTCACAAAGAAGGACCTCGAAGAGATAACTAAGGATTGGTCTGTAGAACTCCTTCTCCTAGATAAACCCATAGAAATGTTTGATCCCGAACTAATTCACAGCTCAAAGGCCACTCACGAAGAACATGACACACCTGGAACCAACAGAAGGAAGAAGACCGAAGAGGTACAAAACCTGAGCAGTGCATCAGATGAAACTGCTTCAGAATCACCTAGACAAAGAGGTGATGATGAATTAAATAGAGAAGAGACCAATAGAAAAGAATATCAGCAAAAGCAAGGTGAAGTAACACTACCTAGGGATCCTGTTAATGAGACTGGTCTCTCCAAGAAGAGAAAGGTTTCCCCCATGAAACCTACTTCCCGGAAGAAATCCAAAGCTNATAGAGAAGAGACCAATAGAAAAGAATATCAGCAAAAGCAAGGTGAAGTAACACTACCTAGGGATCCTGTTAATGAGACTGGTCTCTCCAAGAAGAGAAAGGTTTCCCCCATGAAACCTACTTCCCGGAAGAAATCCAAAGCTCGTAGAACTACGATGTGAACTATGCTCACGGTCAATGACTTCAACTTCATCATTGTAGTTGTATCAGATTCCTTGTAGGACATCTTGTAGAAACATGAATCCAACCAGGAGGAGATGTACGACATAATCGAGGTAGAACTCAGAGGGGTACAACAGGCCCTTCAATCCAGCCGCATAGTATCCACTATGCCCCCGCCATCAGAAGAACCATAGTTGGGAGATGAGCATGCCCAACTCTATAGATTAGTTGATGCGATCAAAATTCACCTTCATCACGCACAAGAAGAAACAGAAAAGGCCACATAGGCCCTAAAGCAAGTGCAAGAAGTATTCATAGAGCAATGTCGACTTGCGCAGCAAGAGAAGGTTTCTCTCCAAACAAAGTTTGAAGAGGAGAAAGCACAAATCCAGCAAGAGAAAGAGAAGTTGCTCGCAGAGTAGATTAGATTCAAAGAAGCAGTCAGCAGAGCACTTATCTTTGTGACAAGATTAGAGAAAAAGGTGGGCGAACTAGTAGAGCATCAATTAGTGCAACTTGTGAAATCTATCCAGCAGCTTCAATAGAGAATCACATATTTAAAGCTACGAATAGTGCCCAGCACTCTGCAGGATGTGCGAGATCAAAGAGAAGCAATTGCTCGAAGTGCAGTTGAGAGAATCAAGGCCCTTGCCATGGAATGTAAACAGCTAAGTGATCACAGTGCCCAGACTTATGAGCGACTCACTGAGGATCTTGAATTGAAGGCACTGGAGTCACAGCTCCAAGAGGAAAAGCAATAAGCAGAAATAGTACAGGCGCAGTTGAATCCCCTGTCAGCAGTTGAAAGGATAAAGCAATCCCAAGAACAACACACTGCTCAACAGTAGGTCCACACCATTCAGATCAAAGTCATAGAAGTGACTCGGAGGCTCCAACCAATGCAGGACTAGGCTTACCAACTGTTCACGGAGATTGAAGGCCGAGGAGCAGAACTGGAGCAAGTCATCACTGCAGCTGAACACCACTTAGAGGGACCTGTCAATGAATCAGTTATCCAAGAGTTCATCGAGCAGGAGGCCTTGGCGCAGAAATAGATCGAAGCAGCTTGATCCAAGCTTGAGGCTTTTGAGGCAGAGCTACCCAAATCATAGTGGCTCGGGACGAGTCACAAGTGACTGTTGGGGGCTTGTTGGCCCTTGACCAAGTTTTGAGAATCCTTGGTCATGATTGACCTATTTTGGAACTTCGACAGGCTGTCAAAAGAGAAGCGCAAGTCAACGTGGATATCGTTGGATCTCGGCCCCTTGTTTAGGGATTTTGGGGCTTTGGGCTATGTAATGGATATGGGGATGTCGGTCCATGGGTTTACCCATGTTTAGGCCATTTTAATATGTATAAATAAAATTCTAGGTGATGTAAGGTAGGAGAGGCTTGATACTTTGCTAAGTGATAAAGTGATAAGTGTGAATTGTGAATGCTTTGTGCATGCTATGTCGAGAACTTGCAGAGCTAAGTGCAAGTGATTGTAAGAGACTGTGTAAGGCTTTGTGTTGTAACTCGGGGAAGAAGGATCTCACGAAGTGAAGGCAGATTTCCTTTCCTATGCAGAGTAAGATCTCATGGCTCTGTTCATGTAGAAGATTGACAGAAGGCAATAAAGAGAAGAAGAGTTGGTGGACGTTGCCCCAAGCTGGGGGTGAACCACGTATATCCTCTATTACGATTGCTTTGTGCATTGTGGTTGTTTCATTATTTATGTGATTAAATGCTTAGTGCATTGATACATGCTTAGAACAATCTAATATGATATCTTAGTGTTGAATAATGTGAATGAATGCTAGATCTAGTCTATGTCGATGTTCTTAGTGCTTGAATATATTATATCTATGTGAATACTGCGCTGATCTGTTGTCAGGGTTATCTGCGTTGTAAGCTAGGGCTGAATATTAATGAACTATAACCGATGAGTGCTCTGTTAAGGTGTTACAGTCGCAGATCTGTCTCCCAGCTAAGGTTACAAACAACTAAGTCCTGCAACCACCCCTGCCTCTTCCTCGGGTGAGACTTCATTTGCTTCGCAGGTGTTGTCGAAAGGGCTGATAGTTAGGGTTTTGATGGTGCGTTGTTGGAGCGTTGAACCCTGGATCTACCCCTATGCCAACAAAATCTTCTTAGCGTTAATATCTGAAATATTCATCCATATGTACTAGTTGAGAGGGTCTTTCTTATGAAGTTGAATGTGAGGAGAAATGTTCATTTTTCTGTAGAAAGTTGTGCCTCAAATCCCTCTACGGGAGGATTTCTTGTTCCATGTTGACCACAATACAAATCCTTCAATTTTAGAAACATTAGATTCTTCATGTTCCCAATTTTCAATTAGAAGTATAATATCAATTTCCCTTAATATAGACCATTTGCTAGGGGCGGCAGGTGGGAGGGGGATAATTTGTGATCCCGGAGGAAATATTGTTGCTCACTTCACTTCGAGATTAGGTTCAATCTCCAACAACTATGTTGAAGCATATGCCTTGTGGCAAATCATTAAGATTTCCAAAGGGAAAGGAATCCAGAAAATCATTATTCTTGGTGACTCCATGCTCATCATTAGGGCCATAATCAAGCATAGTAATGTTGGGAACAATTTATTCATAGGAATAATTTCTCATGTCCTTAGCCTACTTGGCGAATTTGATAATTATAGAGATTTCCACATATTGAGATAACATAATCATATGGTGGACCATTGGGCTAAGCATGGATCAGGTCTTGGAGAAGGGGGAATTGATGTCAATGGTACTAAGGACTATTGTTTGACACCCTAATTATATGATGGAGCATTTAAATATTTGGGACATATGGCTTCGAATGAGGTGGCTCGGTCACATGGTACATTGGTTGGTACACACATTAAATATGATAGCAATTGCTTCCATAAATGGTGGCTTGTGTGAATTCAGTTTTTATTGGAATCTAAGTGAAGCTATGGAGTCGACGTTTTGTTCTTGCTTTGGTTCTTGGTGCTTGAGGGGGAATAGGTGTGGAACGAAGTGGTGCAAGTCGAAGGGGAAGTGTTTGATGTTGTTCAATCGGTCTTCAATGGCCAAAATTCCTCTAGTCCACAGGTTTTTACCTCCTCATCCTTCTGCCTATCCTTTTTGGGTTTTTTCTATTTCAAATACCGAGATTGTAGATCAAATTTTGCTTTATGGGTCTTATGTCAATGGAGGTGATGAATTCATATGGAAATATGGTGTGGATGATAGTAGTCATTTTATGTTTAATGGTGTAGACTATTTAGGGATCGAGGAAAGCTAATCTATGAAATTTAGAGGGTCTCATCCCAGAATATTGAACTATGTGTCCATCGACTCTGTTAGCCCAGTTTTTCCATCGTCCCGAGGCTCTATCTTGGTTGCTGGTGTTTTTCATTTTATTCCATGTCTTGTTCAATTCTAGTGTAACATGACAGAAGCTAGTTGGTGGTTTTATCTTCTTTTTGGGTTTTTATCCTTTGAACTTGATACTCTGATGTATGAATAGGACAAATTCAAGCTAGAGATTTTTTGTGTTTTGGTCTAGGAAACTATAAAAAATTTCAGACCCCAACCCAGTTTCAGTCTCACTGATTTTTCAGCCAAAGTTAAATGCCAAACCCAGTTTCAGCACTGTTTCAGCATATGTTACAGCATTGTTTCAGCATATGTCTCAGCACTGTTTCAGCACTGTTTCAGCATATGTCTCAGCACGGTTTCAGCATATGTTCCATCACTGTTTCAGCATATGTTACAGCATTGTTTTAGCATATGTCTCAGCACTGTTTCAGCATATGTTCCAGCATTGTTTCAGCATATGTCTCAGCACTGTTTCAGCATATGTCTCAGCATTGTTTCAGCATATGTCTCAGCATTGTTTCAGCATATGTCTCAGCACTGTTTCAACATATGTCTCAGTATTGTTTCAGCATATGTCTCAGTATTGTTTCATCATATAAAAACTTAACAGAAAATAAACTTCAGAACTGAAACATGAGGATTCTGAACATCATTTTCAACGCAGAAATAAAATATCAGCAATATGCAAAACTCAGAAAATATAGACACAAAGATTTTCAGTCTAACTTCGACCTTGGAAAAACCCACAAGGGGAAAACCAGTGAGAGAGGGCTTTTTATTATTTATGAGCTTCTGAGAAATTTCTTTTACAGCATATTCATCTTCAGAAAT
>SNQJ01S0026780.1:0-20247 GCA_010110895.2 Picea sitchensis | reverse complement strand
AGGGATCCCCGAGAAAGCCATAAAATGATTCTAAGCAAGAAATGGAGGGACCCATAAAATAATAAAACCAAGACCTAGTTGGAGGATAGGGGGTCTCATCATGAGCTAGCCTATTAGGTCCATGGGCATGTAGCGGTATGACACTACCATTCAGTTTGTCACCACGCCAAGGTAGTGGCTCTTGGTGGCATAGCCAATAGAAAGGGGGTCTCATCATGAGCCAACCTTCTCATATCCATGAAATTCTTGTGGGTAACATCATCACCACTGGTCACCACGCCAGGGCAATGTCCCCTAACTAGTCTCTTGAAAGAAAAAACAATAAGATAAAAAGGTAAAATGCATTGAATGGGCTTGGAAACATTTGCATCCATGACAAGGTGTAACTCACCCTCTTCAGAGGCACCCACGGGTAAGCCATACATTTCCCTATCATCAATGCAGCCATTGCTCAACATCCCTACACCACCTCATCCACTTACATGAGCTAGATTTTCCTTCACCTGGAAACATCCCACGTCTAATGAGAATTAGCCCAGTGAGACCTATTGAAACCCTCTCCAAACTTGGCTTGTAGAATAATATAATGTCTTTGAGCACTTGTCTAGGAAAAGGGGTTTTATGCACATGTTTAGATAACTTGATTATTATATGTGATTAACATTGCTATGATCCATGTGACTTATGAGCCCATGGAGGGCATACTTTTTGTTGTTGCAGGGCCACACCCAATGCATAGGTACACATGGGGAGATGATTAGTTCAGACCTCGATAGGGCTAAAGACCCACTAGATGGATGTTGAGACCCCAGCCAGGGGCAGACACACATCAGAGGCTTGCACCGGAGAGAGAGGAGGGCGTTCCACCAGAGACAGCCTGGCAAGCTTGGACCCAAGGGGGTCTTTCCCTCCCACTATGATGTTTTCCTTGGAAGGCCCATGACATCACCCAGCATTTGATGGACACTTTGGAGATAGTTGTGTGGCAAGTGGCACGTGTGGCTTGATCCAGAGGCCTTGGGAGGCCTAATTTTTTTCTCCTAGAGGCCAACGTTTCACCTGAGAGGCCTAGCAACACCCTAAAGGGGAATGATGTTACCTTTTCTTCTTTATTTAGGGTTTAATTTGACATTCTTTTGTAAAAACTGGATACTACATGTAAACTGGCCATGTCGGACTTTTTAATCTAATTTGTAAATTAAAGGTCATTTGTATTGTATAAATAAGGGGAAAATATCTCTTATTTTTCATCATCTTTCACTCACACTTAGTGAGGTCTAAAATTTTCCTCCTAATTAGGTTTTATTGGCTGAAATTTGGTGCACACTTCTTGAAGGAGGCTAGTTTTGGCGTATTTTAGCATTTTTCTTGGTGGAAAGTCTTAAACTAAGCCTATTGCTACATTATTCTTGGTGAATGTAAGTAGATTTATGCAATCCTTATTCATTTTGAATGGTTATGGTGTATTTATCTTTCATTTCTTCCAATATTATGAAATTTCTAGCTTCAAACCCTAGGAGGTTAAAGCACATGTTATTGTTCTTGCCTTGACAACTTTTCACCTACTAGATTATGCTAGAAACCCTAATTTATTGAAGCTTTGTGTTAAGGGCCTTGCCATTGCAACACCCTAGCATCATTTGCTTCATCTAGTCGACATCTACTTCATCCTTGAGCTAAAAAAGGAGGAAAACCGCTAGGGCCTAGGTTTACCTACTTCCTAGTGGCCATTTCCCCCTTAGGGTTTAGTGATTGAATACCAACACTTCATTCATTGACCTTCTTGTCTCTAGCTATAATATTATCATTTGTTCCTTCGAGATTGTCGCTGCTAAAAGAGACTCCATTAACCCTAAAATCATTAATCTAAGCCTTGCACTTGATTGATTGATGAAAATAACTCTCAAAACTTTTACCTCAAGATATCTACTAACTTCTCCTAACCCTAGAATAGACTAATTTTCTAACCTACTTGTTGTTGTTACAAAACTAAGCTACATCCATCTATTGCAGCAATAAAATCACTTAAAAGAAATTATAAAGTTGATTTATACACTGCCTATTTAGCTTCTGACAAATGCTAGTGCTTTTATATTATTAAGTTATTATTTTTGGTCATTGTGAAGCTCTTTCAAGGCATTTATTGAGAATTTATCATCTTATAAACATTGCTATTATAAAATTATGTTTGCTTCATCGTATATCAACTATTGATTTTTATTGATAAGTCCATGGTTTTATGAAGTACTAACATCAAATTGTACTTGCAAAAGATATCGTTTTATTGTTGCTTTGTTATGGGCAAGTACATATAAGCATTTCATTACTTCATTGGTTAAAACCTTGGGACTTTCTGATCAGTATGACTTGTGAGAGGGGATACCTTTATAGACACTTCAACCTTTTCCATCTCAAACCTCCAGGTCAGTGGGGACGTCTCCCATAGGCCATCAACCCTAAATAGAAAGAGGTATCTTATTAAGGTGACAGTGATAGGATAACCTCCTATTACACCAATTTTCCTCCCTTAGCCCTTCCCTTTGGGACAAGTACAAATTGCGCGATAACACTTTCTCGCCATTTTCGGGAAACACTGAGTCAATTATCCTCAAAGATGACACTTTTTGGTAAGTGTTTCCTCAAAAGCCTTTACTTTGAAAAGCTTACCTGGCGACTCCACTGAGGGTGATCCCCTCTTTTCCTTTTGATGATCCCTAGAAGTATTATCTAGCAACTCCATTAATGAAAAGGACGAACATGGCTTCTCAATGGGGCCTGGGTAATTTTAAACCCTTAGACATGAGTAAAATTATGGGTTACCCGTGACAAATGTCTCCGAGATATCAAAAATGGCTCCTAAGATTCACTGGTAGTAATGAAGAAAACGTTGAATAACATATGGGTAAATTTTGGGCCTTCTTTCAACTCCATCTTATTAGTGATTATGCTAAATATCTAGCAATGAATATTTTCTCCGCCACTCTTCATGACAATGCTCGAATATGGTATAATAACCTCCCTAACACTGGTATTGCATCAATGGATAAATTGGAGGAAGTGTTCCTCCAAAGATGGAGTGTTAAGAGGAATCCCAACATATTTCTAATGAGACTTAATTTCCTCACAAAGGCTGAGAATGAAACTGTCCGAGAATTCCATGATAAATTTGAGAGGATAGTACAATAGATCCCAGTGAGCCATCATCCTTCAAGTAGTTTCCTTACCTTTCTTTACACCAAGGCATTCTCTAGACGATCGAAATTTTTGCTCGATATTATGGATCCAAGGACAATACAAGAAGCTTTTGACATAGCCACAGAAGCATAAGCCAAAATCCCCTCATCCAAGAAAGAACAATCTGTTGTTTTAGAAGTCAAGATTGATGAAGTCGTCCAAGACCTTTTTCCCCCTGTACAAAAAGAAGAGGATGAGGTTAGTCACTTTCCTTTCTAGGTTTTTTATGATGCCTTATTCTATGATTCTGAAGATGAGGAAGAAANTTTTTGCTCGATATTATGGATCCAAGGACAATACAAGAAGCTTTTGACATAGCCACAGAAGCATAAGCCAAAATCCCCTCATCCAAGAAAGAACAATCTGTTGTTTTAGAAGTCAAGATTGATGAAGTCGTCCAAGACCTTTTCCCCCCTGCACAAAAAGAAGAGGATGAGGTTAGTCACTTTCCTTTCTAGGTTTTTTATGATGCCTTATTCTATGATTCTGAAGATGAGGAAGAAAGGGAATCCTTATACGATCTAGAGGACAATGCATTGGTAATTACTCCTCCGTTTGATGAAGTCATCCAAATATTCTAAGCTCATGGACAGGAAGAATTTAGTACAGTGAGTTGTTTCCCTTTCCAAGATTTTGATGATGCATTATTTTATGATTCAGGAAGCAAAGAAATATTAAGGTCCCCTTGGTTGCCTTAATGTCTTCATGTTATAATGAAGAAAACAACTAGGTTAATAATATTGACGAGTTCATACATGTTGGGAGATGTAAGTGGGATGTAGTTGGTTATGATATGGATCCCACTTACGACATTGAGAATCATTTCCAAGTATTTCCTTTACAGTTATCACAATAGGTTACTCCTAATCTTGACATTGGGCAACAAGGAGATGATATAATTACATATTCCTTCCAAACACCAAGGGATGACCTAGTTCTTTATTTTCTTGATGATTTTTGGTCATACCTTAAGTATTCTGATGAGTACTCCTTTGATCATTCAGATTTATTCTATGAATAAAATTATCAACCATCGTTGTGCTCAGATCTTAATAAGAGTGAGGAAGTTGCTTGCCTGAAACATGATACTTGTGATAAGATTTTCCACCTCCTTTTGATTACTTTACCTCGCTATGTCACTAAGGGTATGGTTTGGAAACATGTTCCTTATCCTAAGTCTTCTGTAGGAAAAAGCCTCCTTTTGGAATTTAGGGGAAGGTTGAGTACCTTAAGAAGAATCTTATTATCACAATCTTCCAACTTCCCCTTGAGAAAATGCCAGTCATCCTCTAGTTTCTTGTTGTTTCCTTCCCAAGCCTTAGATTGTTAGGACATTCGAGGTGGCCAACCTTCAAACTCTTTGAGTCAATCTGTTGAAATTTTGACTTTTCACAATCCCTTTCTAAGATGGATTGAGCACTTTCATGAGAGTATGACTTGGCACCATTTTGTCCCTCCCACCCGCCTCCATGAGCTAGACTTTACAATTTCCAATAATACAATACATTTTCTAACTCATATTATTTTAGTGCTTGACTTATCATTGTTTTGGTTTATGATGAAGCACAGAGGCGGGTATTATGAGACATTGCTAGGATGGTTTCACTGGATATTTTACTACACCTAGCATTCAACCAATGGGCGAGTAGAGGTAAGTAGGTAGGCATTTGCATTCATTGTATATATCGTCTTCCTTTCATGCTAGAGTAGTTATATTTCCATTTGTAAATATGTTTTCTTACTTTCATTTATTGTACCATATATGAGCCAGGGGTGATATCACCACCCCAAATGATTACTAATGTTTTTTTGTTGAGATCAAGAAGGTCACAGGTCATGCCAGAGATGTTGAGGTTCTCATGCGCTCTACGTTGAGAACATGTCCTCGATTTGGAACCATATGTTATCCCCTAGCCTACAGATAACTAAGGAGATTATGTCTCGAGGCCCACATGTCCTAGACATGGAGTACCGAGATCCATATTGACTTGAGCCTAGCCCTAGAGGGCCCATCTTTCTTATTCAGCACCTCCATCTTGAGAGCAGTAGTAGCATCCATCCCATCGGCCTGGTCCTTCAGCAGAAGTGGGTCTTTCTCCATGAGGTAATGAGTCTAGGTATCATGGTATGTGTCACTCTGATTCTCAAAACAATTGAATATGTGCATTTAATTTTTTTTGCTTCTGATGTGTGCTTGGACTTTATGCCTCCCCACTTGTCCACACCTGGGGAGAATGACAGGATTCCCTAGAAAGTTGGTTCCTTTAGGATTTGAGTTGCCACTGGGTGGGTTCATGAAAGTTCATCGTCCATTCCCACCATACTTATCACTTTTCATCATTTTCCCTCTCATCCATCCCCTACATTGGTTCAAGCACTAGGTTTTCCAAGCTAGCAAAGGGTTGTACCTTACCTTGTGGGAAGAAGGGGCTAAAGGCCCAGAGGGTAAAAGTAGTTGGAAAAAGATAAAATCCAAAAGAACAAAACCTTCAGATGCTTTGCCTAGGAATCCTCGAGAAAGCCATAAAATGATTCTCAGTGAGAAATGGAGGACCCATAAAATAATAAAATCAAGACCTAGTTGTAGGATAGGGAGTCTCATCACGAGCCAACCTATTAGGTCCATGGGCATGTAGCTATATGACACTACCATTCAGTTGGTCAAAACACCAAGGTAGTGGCTCTTGGTGGCATAGTCAATAGAAAGGGGGTCTCATCACGAGCCAGCCTTCTCATCTCCGTGAAATGCTTGTGGGTAACATTGTCACCACTGGCCACCATGCTAGGGTAGTGTTCCCTAACTAGTCTCTTGAAAGAAAAATCAATAAGATAAAAAGGTAAAAGGAATTGAATGGGCTTGGAAACATTTGCATCCATGACAAGGTGCATCTCATACATTTCCCTGTCATCACTTCACCCATTGCTCAACATCCCTACACCACCTCATCCACTTAAATGACCTGGATTTTCCTTCACCTTGAAACATCCCGCGTCCAATGAGAATTAGCCCAGTAGGACCTCTTGAAACCCTCTCCAAACTTGGCTTGTAGAATAGTATAACGTCTTTGAGCACTTGTCTAGGAAAAAGGGTTTTATGCACATGTTTAGATAACTTGATTATTAGACGTGATTAACATTGCTATGATCCATGTGACTTATGAGCCCATGGAGGGCGTACTTGTTTTTGTTGTGGGGCCACGCCCGATGAACAGATGCACATGGTGAGATGATTAGTTAAGACCTCCATAGGGGTAAAATCCCACCAAATGGATGTTGAGACCCCAGCCAGGGGCAGACACATGTCAAAGGCTTGCACTGGAGAGAGAAGAGGACGTTCTACCATAGACAGCTTGGCAAGCCTAGACCCAGGGGGGTCTTTCCATCCCACTATGATGTTGGCCTTGGAAGGCCCATGATGTCACATATGTGACCCTTGACGTCACCCAGCATTTGATGGACACTTTGGAGGCAGTTGTGTGACAAGTGGCATGTGTGGCTTGATCCAAAGGCCTTGGGAGGCCTAATGTTTTTCTCCTGGAGGCTAACGTTTCACCTGAGAGGCATAATGTCACCCTAAAGGGGCATGATGTCACCTTTTATGCTTGGTTTAGAGTTTGATTTGTCATTTTTATGTAAAAACTAGATATTACATGTAAACTGGCCATGTCGACCTTTTTGACCTAATTTGTAAATTAAAGGTCATTTGTATTGTATAAATAAGGGGAAAATCTCTCTTATTTTTAATCATCTTTCACTCACACTTAGTGAGGTCTAAAATTTGCACCCTAATTAGGGTTTATTGGCTGAAATTTGGTGCGCACTTCTTGAAGGAGGCTAGTTTTGGTGTATTTTAGCATTTTTCTTGGTGGAAAGTCTTCAACTAGGCCTATTGCTAGATGATTCTTGGTGAATGTAAGTAGATTTATGAAATTCTTCTTCATTTTTAATGGTTATGGTGTATTTATCTTGAATTTCTTCCAAGATTATGAAATTGCTAGCTTAAAACCCTAGGAGGTTAAAGCACATGTTATTGTTCTTGCCTTAACAACTTTTCACCTACTAGATTATGCTAGAAACCCTACTTTCTTGAAGATTTGTGTTAAGGGCCTTGCCATTGCAACACCCTAGCATCATTTGCTTCATCTAGTCATCATCTACTTCATCCTTGAGCTAAAGAAGGAGGAAAATCGATGGGCCTAGGGTTACCTACTTCCTAGTTGCAATTTTCTCCCTAGGGTTTAGTGATTGAAGCATTGGGTTACCAACACTTCATTAATTGACCTTCTTGTATCTAGTTCTAATATATCATTTGTTTCTTCAAGATTTTCCCTGCCAAAAGAGACTTCATTAACCCTAAAAGCATTGATTTAGGCCTTGCACTTGATTGATTGATGAAAACAACTCTCAAAACTTTTACCTCAAGTTATCTACTAACTTCTCCTAACCCTAGAATAGACTAATTTTCTAACCTACTTTTTGTTGTTACAAAAGTAATCTACAACCATCTATTGCAGCAATAAAAGCACTTAAAAGCAATTATAAAGTTGATTTATACACTACGTATTTAGCTTCTGACAAATGCTAGTACTTTTCTATTATTAAGTTATTATTTTTGGTCATTGTGATGCTCTTTCAAGGAATTTATTGAGAAGCTATCATCTTATAAACGTTGATGTTATAAAATTATGTTTTCTTCATCGTACATCAACTATTGCTTTTTATTGATAATTCCATGGTTTTATGAAGTACTAACATCAAATTGTACTTGCAAAAGATGTTGTTTTCTTGTTGCTTTGTTTTGGGCACGTACATCCAAGCATTTCATTTATTCATTAGTTAAAACCTTGTGACTTTCTTATTAGTGTGACTTGTGAGAGGGGATACCTTTATAGACACTTTAACATTTTCCCTCTCAAACCCCCAGGTCATCGGGGACGTCTCCCCTGGGCCATCAACCCTAAATAGAAAGACGTATATTATTAAGGTGATAGTGATGGGATAACCTCAAGTTATGCCAATTTGCATCCCTTAGCCTTTCCCTTTGGGACAAGTACAATTTGTGCGATAACAGGATGGGCTTGCTTCACTGTGATTTTAGTGTGCTTCCTCTATGATATGAAAATCTATAGGGTTAGAGTACTAGAACAACACAAACTTAAAATCATCTCCAAACACCTTTTCTTGTTTCCACTCTTATGTAGCTTATGTAGTAATGGTTGGGTTTTCAAGCTCAACTAGCATCTTTACACCTACAATCCAAGTATCTATGTCCCCCACATTGTCATTCGATTGCCACCTCAATTATTTATAAGTTCTTTCCACCTTTGTAAACTCTCGATTTCTTTACAACACTAGACTTTGTTTATCTTCACTTTCATGGTTGGCCAAACCTCCTTCAAGTACTTCTCTTATCCTCTACACCATCTCACTCTTTGATGTAGTTTAGGACCATCTCTTCTTGTCCACAACTCTTGCATGTTGTGAATCATTTCCATTTCTTCTCACTGCTAGTTCTCTATTATTTCTATGTATCTTTGTTGTCTCTCTATCATTCTCTTTCAAAATCCACTACCTTTACCATAATTGGTTCTTTTAATAGTTTATGACACTAACTTCACCATCAATTCCTCCTACCACACCCCCCACCATGAAAGACTTACACTTCCATCTTAACGGGGATTGGTAACATACCTTGTTCCACCATTAGCATTTGTATCCACACTATTGTTTCATCAATTAGTCTCACGTGTGATCCTTTCTTAAACAATTCAATCACCTTGATCAAACATTGATGACATTCTACTACCAACTCCAAATCATAGTCCACCGTGTCTTTGTACCATAAATCAATTTTTTGAGTCAATTTCTTGTCATGTTTCTAGATCTTTAATAGGTTCTAGGTGGTGTACTCAACTCTACACGATGAGTGCCAACACCGATACTTCTCTATGAGCCTTTCCAACCTTTCATTCAAGTTGACCAAAAATTCACTCAGAAAATCTCATGCAAATTCTCAAACAAGTATTTATCTTTAAATCTTGCAATGTCCTCTCCTACATAATTGCTTTCTTGGTGGGAAAAGTCCTTCCTTCAATACAATATTAAACCTCAACCTTCTCCACCATCCACCACATCTTCGTTACTCCACATTGGTTAAGTTCTTGGTAACGGAACTATGTTGTTGGCTCTATGATAAATCTGGGCTTCACAAAAGGTGTCCAACATAGTCGTGATGTAGTCTAGTGCACCATCATATTCAACCTTCTATGAGGAAGCAAGTCTCACCCAAGGTGCATATGATAGTTTTCATACGATTAAGGTGCAATGTGTCAAATATTTATTTGGGGTTGTGTTCCTTTACTTACCCTTTAATCACATTTAGTTGACCTATGAAAACTAACAACATTCATATGATTCACAATAACAAATAGATTATCCATATATAACATGAACACAAACACATAAGCATAACAGGTCTCCATGGTATTTTTAGAATGAATAATACAACATAACTAGCACTCATACCAGAGTGCATGAATAGAAACTCACAACAACAACCATGACAATCATCTCTAAACTCTCTTACAACATTACAAATTCTCATCTATATAGGCCATTGGAGTGGTTATAGAATATTATGGAATATACTAGAGAATCTACTGACTATAATCCACTCATACCAAATATTACAAAAGAGTATGTTTCTTTAGAGGCACACACAGAGGATTGGGAAAATTGGGTGCAAAGGATGTATATGATGACTCCTCCTCATCCTTCACATACTCATGCTTCTATAAAATTGCATACTTTGGCTTCTATGGCCTCCTGGCTCTTGTAGATTCATCTTCTACTAAACTTTGTTTTGTTCCAACACTTGATCAAAACTAGCCCACAACATAGATGTGGAACCTATCAAGAAAGTACATGCTTAGAGGAATAATAGAGTAGGGGAAGTAGGTGTGTCCAAGAGATTGGACAACAAGGAAACTTTTAGGGGCTAAATTTCGCCCATGGGTTAATTTTCCATGCTTCACAAAAAAGATTTGCGAACTTCCATTTTTTCTAAAAAAAGTATATCCCATATTCTATAGGATAAAATTATTTCACCTTAAAAATCCCCAAACTTTTACATAAATTATATAAAATCCTTAGAAATTTGGATATTTTTACAAAAATATCACCAAACATTTTACAGTTTGCATATTAAGGACTAGTAATATTTCTCCAAGTTTCTACACTTTAAGATAAATTTCCATCCTTCAAATTTTCCATGTTGGACAGGTTCCTTGTTTTTGAGAATCTACTTATGGAAGTTGAAAGAATCAGGATGTGGATGGAAGTAAGAGGAGGGTTAGATCATTTCCCAACCTTCTCCAGATTGAGAGACGAGACTCAAAACTAGTAGCTCCTTTTAATTCGTACTTGAGTGGATCAACGATGAGGAGTATATTATGATTGTAAAGGAGGAATGGGTGGGATATGATGCTACATCAATATAATCAACAAGATTTAAGTGTGTTGAATCCATGAAGAAGGCCAAAAAGTAGTAGCAACATGGGCCTCAAAGAAATTCAAAGATACATATAAGGAAATCAAAGTGGAACTCAAGTTATCATCAATGCGTGATCAAAATATAATAGGCATATTCAATGAAGAAGAAAGGGAAAGCCTAGAGAAATTGGAAATGACTAAATAAAAGTTATTGGAGAGAAGGGAGGCTAATCAGAGAATCAAGAGCAAGGTAGTGTGGTTGGAAAAATGTGATGAAAACACCACCTTTTTTCACAATTATGTAAGTCATAGAAAATGGGTAGACACTATATGGGAGATGAAGAGATTAGATGGAGGAAGGCAAAAAAAAATCAAGACATAGAAGACATGGGGGTATCATATTTTCAATCTATATACACTGAGCTAAATGGAGCCAATATAATTGAGATTTTGAAAATATCGTCCCTCTTCCCTAGATTTGCAATAGAGGAAGGGAATCTGATATTAATGGAAGAGGTATCCAAAGAGGATTTAAAGGATGTGTTGTTTTCTTTTAAAAGAGACAAAATTCCTAGGTTGAATGGTTGTCCAATTGAATTCTATTTAAATTCTATGAGTTACTAGAAGAGAACCTTCCAAGAGTTATAAAGGAGTCAAGGAGTACAAGAAAAATATTGGGAGCATTCAATGTTACTCCTAGCATTAATCCCCAAAAGGATAAACCAAAATTTTTAGAAGAGTTTGGATCCACATCTTTATGCAATTGCAAATATGAAATTCTAGCTAAAATTATGGGAATCATAACACAAAATATTTATTTAGAGGCTATTTCACAATAACAATCTAGATTCCTAAAAGTTAGACATATACATGATGTAATATGAGCAATACAAGAAGGCCTACATACCATCAAGACAAATATGACCCCAACAATAGTGATGAACATGGATTTGTCTACTAAGGCCTATGACAGGTAAAATTGATTGTATATTAGTCCATTATTAATACATGCGGAGTTTAGCCTGCCAATGGTGAAATGGATAATGGGACGTCTAACATTAGTAACCTTTGATGTTTTAATTAATGGACCAGCCTCCATGTTTTTAGCTCCATCAAGAAGGTTGAGGCAAGGATTCCCACTATCCCCACTATTGTTCCTCATAATAATAGAAGGGTTGAGCAAGACAATTTTAGAGGCCATGAGAATTGGGGAAATTATGGGGGTCAAGAAGGGAAGAAACTCATGTTTATCAAATTTGGTGTTTGTTTATGATGTTCTTATACTCGTCGATGGTACTCTAATGGAAGCAAAAAAGATAAAAGAAATTATGGATCTCTATAGTAAACAATAAGTATGGAAATAAATATATCAAAGTATGTCATTTCTTTTAATGGTGTGGATGTGTCATTAGAGAGGCATGTATTATATATACATATATATATATATATATTCACTTTCAAATGCATTGAGTTTCAAGCTATATTTAAAAACTCAGGGTTTCCTTTAAAGCCAAATGGATATGGGAACAAGGATTGAGAAGGCTAATAGAGGAGATAAGGCCATAATTAATAATTGGTGCAATAGATGGTTGTCATTAAGGGGGTAGGTTGACCTTGGTAAAGTTTGTTCTAGAGGCCGTACTTGTCTTCTAACATACTCTAGCTTATATTTCCAAGGGAATGCTAGAGAAAATATGGAAGAAGGTATTTAGGTTCTCATGGATCGGGGAAAAAGAAATGGAATAAATTCCACTAATTAAATTGAAGGTGGTAGCTAATCCAAAGAGGAAGGTGGATGGGGCCTAAAGAACATTCACTTCTTTGAAAAGGCATTGGCAACCAAAAGTTATGGAGAGTAATAACACATGAAAGGATATTGAAATAAATCATGGTTCAAAAATACATAAAGCTAGGATCTATCATTGATTGGATTAGAAGTCAGAGAAAGTCAATGAGAAATGTGTCTACTCATTAGAATACATTAGTACAATCATTTTCATTAATAGGAAAATGGTTGGTATGAAAAGTTGGGACAAGGGAGCAAGTTTGAGTTGGCGTGGATACATGGATAGGATGTAGAAGTCGACATAGGCTACCAAACACATTGAGAGAACAAGTTCATATCAAACGAATATATACTCTTGACCAGATAACTAACCAAGAGATTACTAATATTTGGTAGCAAGGATGGATTAGAGTAGATAGACTTGGGTTGGAAGGGGAAGACATAGACAACTGGAATGCATATATAGGTAACCTACAAAGAATTCATGTAAGAATTATGGAAGAAGATGATATAGTGGTATGGTCCAAGAATCAATCTTTGGGATATTATTCAATCAAACTAACTTATTTACTCAATAAAAAAAAACAAATTGGTGGTCTCAGAAACTTTGGAAGATAAAGGATCCTAAGAAAACAAAATTTTTCATGTGGGTGCCTATTGGAATCAAGGTATTAACTTGGTAGGTCATACAAAAGAGGGGTAGGTAGGGATGTGGAATATGTTTGCTTCGTAGAGAATACGCAAAAACCATATCTCATTTTCTTATAAAAGGTTCTTATGCAAAACAAGTTTGGACATAGGCTGAACAAATTATTGGGGTGAAGGAAGGATGGCTTGGAGATTCTGTTGAGGGGTGCTTAAAGAACTAGATGAGTAAAAGAGAGTTAAAGGAATGGAGAGTTGTTCCATACTTGATGATCTAGGGGGTGTGGTTAGAAATAAATTCTTTGATTTTTCAGGAAAAATGTATACATTCATTCTAAGTGGCACAACAAATTAGATCTTTAGCATCAATTTACATGTTACTGGTTAACATAAGAAAGAAATGTATTTGGAGGAAGTGGTGATGAATAAAGATCTCACTTTTTTTTATAGGGAAAGTCAAGGTCCTCAGATTAGTAGTGTTGGATGTATTTTATTTTTGGACGAGAATCATTCAATTAAAATGAAGGCAAGTCTTGAAACAAGTTGTAACAACTATGCATAGTTAATGACATTAAAGTTGCTTCTAAAATTTACTACGGGAAAAAAAATGTAAAAAAAATCCAAGTTTATAAGAATTCCAACCTAAAATTTATGGGAATTCCAACCCAGTGATAAAGTAGATAAAAGCTACATGACAACTTTTAAATATTCACCTAAGGAATCTAGAAGTCACACTAAAAAATAGCATATATGTTCAAGTCTTTCATTTACATGTGTATAGACCAAAATATGATAACAAATGCATTATTATATCTGTCAATAGGCATGGTATATAGCTTTGAGTTAGGCTTGATTTTATTAGTTCATGGTTGACCAAAAAATATACACCTCTTTATCTAAAGTTTTGAAAAATAATGATTTATTTTAAATTTCAAATCTCATTTATATTGGCCAAAGACTTTGAAGTCTTATTGCTGCCTTCACTCCCCCCAATGTTATTGTAATAAATATTTTTGCCATCTAGTCATTTCATGCATGCTCCTTCTCTGCCTATCTCCTTAAACAATACTTTCATTATTATATTCGGCAGGTATATGCTACCTAGTAGCCTTGTTAAAAAAAGGACATCATATTACAGAAAATAAAGTGGTGTATTAAGAAAATAAAGATGAAATAATCTCTATTTTTAATCAATTACTCATAAAGCAGTGTGAACTTATGATCATGGAGGTCTAGTGAAAGTTTTTCTATCAATTTTAAAAATAATACAAGATATGTATCATTAGATATTACAAATAAATTTAATAGATATTAAAAACAAGTTTAATATGTTTTTTTTTAATATGTATAGATACAAGTTTAATAGATATTACAATCAAGTTTAATATGTTTTTTTTAATATGTATAGCTTAATGCTCAAGACATTTTTATAATGTTTTAAGAATTGAATATTAATATATAACTAAATCCATATCCATAGTATAATGTTTTAAGACTTGAATACTAATATATAACTAAATCCATAGTTGGACATTTTGCTTTGATAGTAATAGTGGAATAATATGCTGCAATCTTATGATATGACCTTTACAACCTAATAATACATAAACAATATTTAAGATATTAAGCAATCTAAAGGATGAAGGGTGATGGTATTTGTATCTAAAACATATATTACTAATATATCAACCATTAACTTTATGCTCTAGTATTTTGGGAAAAAAAAATCAATATTATTTTCATATTTTCATAACTAATCTGCCATACATTATATTAAATAACGACTCAAAATTTTATAACATCCAAAATCAATTAAAGAATAAAATATTATATTAAAAAGCTAAAACAACTTTTCGATGCATTTCCAAGATTTCTTTACATATTTTGGACCTTTGAACTAATTCCATTGTTTCTCTTTACAAAGTTGCTTTCCAAATTTCTTAAAGGACTGTTGAACTAATTCGAATGTTTTATCTTTAAAGCTTAAAGAAACTAATTCGAGTGTTTTCTCTTTAAAGCTTAAAGACAAAATTATCCCTTTGAACTAATTCCATTGTTTCTCTTTCCAAAGTTGCTTTCCAAATTTCTTAAAGGACCGTTGAACTAATTCGAGTGTTTTCTGTTTAAAGCTTAAAAGACAAAATTGTCCATTTCAAACCCACTACAATGTAACCCATATCCACGACCACTCCATAGTTAATATTTTTCATTTTTTAAATTTTATTTTGAAAATTAAATTATAATGTTATACGTATGTATTCTCCACTTGTAATTAATGGAGTGCTTGAGTAGTCAACTAGTTGCACGAGAGAGCGATGGAGGACGACGACAAACCAAGGAGCAATTTTTGATGGGAGTTAATGTTTAGCACCAGGGCTGACATCCTGTAACTCGAGATCTCTAGCAATGGAGGAGGAGTTTGTGGGAAGTATATTTTTAGCAATGGAGGAGGAGCATAGTTGAGTATATGCCAAGTAGAGTCGTCTTGTTTAGTAGGGAGATGGCTGGGTGGTGTCATTATTAACATGCAAAGCTCTTTCATTATCCACTTATTACCTTTCTCCGTAACTGTATTGCCCTTCCCGAAACTAGGAGTTTACATTAATGCCACTTTTGGAACTTTAAGGTGGAGTACACGTGGAATTGTTTCATTTATCCTTCCACTGTTGCACATTTACTACTCTTTATTTATCTTGGTCTTTGGGAAGCTGGGGACTCTTGTGAGCGTAGTCACTAGTGGAACCCAGATGGCTCCAAAATGGCCACCATCCGACTGGCAACTATTAATGTTGACGTTAGCGAGTTAATGGGCGAGGCAGAGGAAGGACTCTGGCAGGAGGTGGGTCTTTTCAAAAATATTGATACATTGGGGGTGTATTCACTCGATACTCCTTCTATCTCTCGGCCATCTTCTATTCCTGCTCGTCCCCTTAGCAGAGTTTCTAGTGTTACGCCCTTGCTCTCGGTTTCTCTACCAGGTTTTTTGGATTCCTTACGGATTCCTTACCGGAGGTGCAGAAGCTATCCACGGGGAGTAGTCTGCGGGCTGAAGACAGAGGTGATGGTATTTCTGGTGCTCGCAGAAAGGTTTTTAGTATTGCGCTATCACCACGAAAATGCCACAGGCAGTGGAAATCCAATAAGGTGGTAAAATAGATGGTATTAGGTCCAGACATTGGTTTGGAGGAAACGTGCAGAATGGAATTATGCGGCTTGGTTGGGAGATTTTCCTACGTGAAATTATGTAAGGAAACACTTCTTGTCTAGGTGGAACAGGTTTGGTCGCCGCTTTTAGGATACACCCCAGAAGTACTTTACCTTTCAAAAGGTTGGTTCAGTGTCTTATGTAAATCACCTAAAAACGTCTCGCTTCTACTAGAGAACATGTGGGTTAATGTAGGTAGTAGCCTCATGTTAAAATGATGGAGGGTGGCCTTTGATCCGGTAAGCGAGTATTTCTCATTTAGACATTTCTGGGTACTTTTACCTGGGTTACCTTTACACCTTTGGAACGAAGGGGCGATGCAGGCCATTGGAAACTCACTCGGCAAGTTTATTATGGTCGATATAGCTTCACTCTTCGCGACTTCTAGGAATGTTGGCATAATCCTGGTTGAATTGGATATCCATCTCGGGCTTCCGGAATCCATCGAGATTGAGTGGAGGGGTCGACGCATTCTCCAGCGCCTGGACTACTTAGGCATTCCTTTTAGGTGTAGCATTTGTCGTAGCACAAGACACCTGAGGTAGGATTTCAAAGGTTTTGGTGGTGGTGTTGATGAACCTGAAGGCTCTGATCATTTGATTGGTTCTCCCAAATCCTCCCTGGACATTGGTTTCTACGGAAAAGGACCCATACACCTGGCACAAGATGACCCCAGTCATTCAGAGTTGATGGATTTGTTGACGGGTAAGTTAAAATCTCATTGTCCAACTCTCTTTTCTTCTTTGTCATTATGGGAACGTGACACTCTAAATTCTTCTGATTGGCTAAATCTTGTTACTTCAAATGTCGATGTGTCACATATAGTCGATAGGGGGGGGTTCTTGTCCTACCGGTTTGAGCACTGAGTGTCAGGTGTTTAATACTACTTTACCGGCTGCCCCTCCGAGGGTTGATCCTCTTACTGATCCTGAGAGTCAGGTTGAGTCTAGCATTAAGCTTACTCAGCAAGGTCACTCCTTGGTAATTATTGAACCTACTCTGTCGAACCACTCTCATGGGTCCCCGTGTCCACAAGTTGGAATATCATTTTCTCCACCTGGCTATTGGGAACTGGACAATGATGAAACCTCTCTCACTGCAGTACTTGACTCTTTATTACCTTTTATCCATGATCAAGATTCCACTGTTCAATTGCCCATTTATCTTGGTAAATTTGTCATAAGCCCTACTACTGGTGATGGGGAGGCTAGTTGTCTGCGCTCCTTTGTTGAAGGGGTTGGGAAGGAATTCGGTTGGTCTAGGGGTCTGGGCATAGAACACTCACCGGTTAAAACTAGAAGCGCCCGGAAAAAGTCCGCAATATTGTCTTCTTTAGAATCAAACACTCGCACAACCACTTATGATGGGGCACTTAAAGCATTGAAGGCCCTAGCGCGGGCTAAATAATGATATTGATTTTTCTCAAACTAAGAGGGACTGGAGGCACCCTAAAATTGGCCTATGTTCATTGTGTTCTTGATAAAACACGCCCTGACATTGTTTTCTTTCAGGAAACATTAGTCCATTCCGAAAAAGCTACAAATTGCATACTTACATTACGACCGACATGGTTAAGCTGCGCAGTCAATTCAGTTGGAACTTCTAGTGGATTGTTGGTTTCTTGGCACCCAAACATTTTTTATCTAGTTTTGTTTCTTACCTGTGGTGGGATTTTATTGACAGGGATCTATTTAGCTAGAAAATGGGAGATTTCACTTCTAAACATCTATGGTCCTTGTGTGGAGCAGAAAAAAATTTGGGACCTGGTGGCAGACTCTGGTTTGCTAGCTCTTAAAAATTTAATTATCATGGGGGATCTCAAATTGACCCTATCCTCGGGCGAGATTTGGGGAGGCTCTGCTTCCTTGGGGTCTTTGGTCGGATACTTCAAAGATTTCTTTCAAACTAGTAATCTCATTAACATTGTTCCGGGGAAGGTTGTTCCCACTTGGTGAAATGGTCACTCTAGAGTTGATTTGATCACAAAAAAACTAGATAGATTCTTCATCTCTGAAGAATTTCTCGCATTAGTTGGCATCTACATGTCTTGGGTGGAATATCCATTCATTTTAGACCACGCCCCGGTCCTTCTCCAACTGGAATTGCCACCCCTTTTTAAGGCCTATCCTTTCAAACTAAATCCTCAATGGATTTTGGATTAGGGATTCATAGTGATGGTTCAAAATCTTTGGAATGATCCAAAATATCTTGGCGAAGATGGTAAACAAAAAATATTAGTTTGGAAACTTAAAGATCTCAAGGCTAGCACGAAACAGTGGCAAAAGGTCTGTAATCTCAAGGCAAATTCACATCTCAGGATTCTAGAGAATGAGATAAATTCCCTATGACAAAACTGTCTGGATGGAACATGTATACCAAAGGAGGAATCATTATTAAAAAATCTGGAGCAAGAAAGGAACATGTTACTTAATGAAAACGAAGAACTTTGGCATCAACGAAGTCTAGCTATCTAGATTCACAGTGGTGACCAAAACACAAAATTCTTCCGTATTTTTGCGAATTTCAAAAGGAATCGCAAGTTCCTCTGGGAGATAATGGATGAAGCGGGGCTTGTGCATAATGGTCAGGAAAACATTAAAGAAGATGCAGTAAAACATTTTAATTTTTTTTTTCAAAGAGCAAGTAGCTCCTTCTGCAAGAGATCGAGTCAAAGTGGCAGCTATGTTCTCTAGACTGGTTACAGAAGTCGAAGTTGATGCCTTGTTTACTCCGATAAAATTGGGGGAATTAAGAGAAGTATTAGCCAAATTCAAAGTTGATAAGAGCCCAGGGCTTGATGGTTGGACTGTCGAGTTTTTTATCCATTTCTTTGATCTAGTTGGGGGGGATCTCCTAGATATGGTTGAAGAATCAAGATTAAAAGGCAATAGTTTGGGAGGCTTAAACTCGACTTTTATTGCATTAATCCCCAAAGTAAACAAGCCTCTTACCTTTGGATATTACAGACCCATCTCGCTTTGCAACCTCTGCAATAAAACAATTTCTAATATTATAGCAAATCGGATCAAGTCGATGCTATCCAGATCACTATCGGAGGAGTTGTTGGGATTTCTGCAAGGCAGACAGATTCAGGATGCCATTGGCACAGTTCATGAGTGTCTCTACAACAAAAAAAAAAAAAATCAAAATCTTTAGTCTTAAAATTGGACTTACAGAAGGCCTATGACTACATAAATTTGGATCTATTAAGGATGATTCTTCTTCAAAATGGCATGGGCTTAAAGGTGACTAATTGGATTATGAGTTGTGTTGTTTCCACATCCTTCGTAGTTTTGATAAATGGAGAGGCTACATAATTATTTAAAAGTGGAAGATGATTAAGGCAAGGAAGCCCATTATCCCCTCTGCTTTTTATTCTGGTTATGGAAGGATTAAGCCTGTTATTAAAGGAAAGTCAAAGGGATGGGAAGATGACTCGTATCAAATTTTTTAGAACCATAAATATTCTCCACATTTTATTTGTTGATGATGTGATTATTATGACAAATGCAACTATGCAGGAATGGTGGGATATTGATAAGGTTATAAAATCCTACTGCTTGGCATCAATATTACAGGTGAATGGAATAAAGACCACTATTCTTCAACAAGGCTTATCGGAGAAGGAATTAATTGTAAAATTTTCAGACCCCAACCCAGTTTCAGTCTCGCTGATTTTTAAGCCAATGTTTAATGCACAAACCCAGTTTTATATCAGCAATTAAATACACAGCAGAAAATTAATTTCAAAACTGAAACATGAGGATTCTGAACATCGTTTATAACTCAGAAATAAAATATCAGCATCACATAAAACTAAGAAAATATTGACACAGATATTTTCAGTCTAACTTTGACCCTGGAAAAACCCACAAGGGGAAAACCA
>SNQJ01S0026779.1:62470-122745 GCA_010110895.2 Picea sitchensis | reverse complement strand
TCAATGACTAATGATGAAATTTCGATTGTTGGGTTCAAGGTTACCTACCAATGATGAAAGTAGGACTAGAGTGCATAATAGGACTACAAAATCATGTGACTCTGAGATAAACTGAGGGTATGGATGACATGAAAAGTCAAGAGTTCTAAGGAATAGATGACACAGGTTGATATAAATCCTTTGAACAAGAGCATGAGACATATGGAAGACTCCAACAACATAGACTCAATGATGAAACCATGAGATGCATGAGGCATCAATCAAACTCTCCATAGGGACTAGAAGAGTAACCAGTCGGTGGAGAAAAAATTCTGTAATGATCTCAACTTCCTAAGACCATGATAAACCCAAAATTATGATGACAAATAGACTCAATAAATTTGTGCTCTGTTCAAAGGTGACACGACTGCTGCCAATATACGATAATACTCCATTCCTGCCCTTTTTTTTTTGTTTTTTCATAGTCAAATGAATGCTATGATACAGAGGAGGAAACAAGTGTCACAAGTAAAAAAAACTATTTCCAGTAGTGGAACATACCTATGATCAATGCAAGGAGGTGCATGTGGGAGATGGACACATGGGGGAATGTTCCCTCCTAGGTATAGGGTGTCAAATTGCGAAGGATATAAATGAGGCTCTGCTTGCTTGAAGATATAAAATTGCTGAGGAAAATGATTTATAACACAAAGCGATAAACGACTATAGGCTCAATACTGCAAGCAAGGGCATGAGATGTAATCACAACTTAACACCAAAAAATGTCCTTTTTCGTAATCTTAGTCTATTTGGTGTGAAAAAGGGATAAAATTGTACTGAATAGACGTTGTTTCAAATCCAATTTACAAGTATGAAAGAGACAAGTTCACTCGACAATCTTTTCACTTTTTGAAAACGAGTCGGAAAAGAGATTAAATCAAACTTGGTTGGGATTCCTCTAGGTATAAGTTATCATGTTTCTGAGTGAGAAATGAGGCTCAACATAAAGTCATGTATTAGCTATGAGGTACTCCCTCTCCTACAGAAAAAATCTCTGCATGGGCACCAAATGGAGCAGAGGATCTAACTAGAGTAACCATGTTTGGTAAATCTCTACCATTTGATAACGACACGTCTTGTAGCAGATGTAGGGTTCTGTGTCACTAAGAAATGGGTTCTTACCTAAGGCATATGAGTGAAAATTATAGGATAATGCAAGTGTGCATGATGGAATGGATACCTATCCTATATGATGGGTGGAAAAAATACATGTCTGTAGTTACAAACGGTCAACATAACACTAAAAACCACAAGAATCCCTGGTGAAAACTACAAAAACCAACTCAATCCACTGATGTATTAGTCCATTAGGTGAAAATATGATTTGGAACTATATAAAGTGGGTAAAAACTGCTATAAATAGCAACACACACCAAATTTTACTATGTCATTTGACTTTTTTACCCAAATAGTGAAAATTGGACCAAGTTACCTCCGATCTTCAACTGGTGATTGCGGGAGCATTGAGTGATGGAATCAGAGACCATTTGGACCAGATAATTCCTCTTCCCCTCCTCTTCCTTTCTAGTGGATTACATTTTTTATTTAGGTTTCAAAAATTGAGTTATTTAATGCACAAATTAGGTATTTTGGTGTATGCGGGATACCACTCATCGGGTCGTGTATACGTGAGGTTATACGCGACTGTGTAAAATACAGACTACATGTACTCAACCCTATACGCGACTATGAATGCTTCATCCCACTTACAAGTTCGTAAACAAGGTTTTTGATGGTTGCTAACTAAAAATATGATGTTTCTCTGGCAGGATGGTGCTAGAATGGAGGGAAAGTTAACATGAGGAGGTAGACGCTGCTATGGAAAGAGATCTCGGGGCCCAAATGGCCTTGAAAAGATGTGGTTTGTAAAATTTTTTGGCACTCAAAGGGATGAGGGACCAAGTGATGTTGCTATAGTTACTCGTGGATTACTCAGATCTAGACAGTGAGAGATTCATCCTTGATGGGAAACCATTAAGGATTGAAGTCGAGGATATATAGTTCTTGACTGAGTTATCACTTCGAGGTGAGGTGGTGAACCTCAAATCCCATGGAGCTGGGAGTGGTATGAATATAAAAGAGTACACAAACGCTCATTGTATAACAGGCACCGAGAAGGTCAGAAGTCAACTCCCCATTCGAGTGATAAACAATCTCAGCCTCAAGATTGTTGTCCTTGTTTTGACTAGGATCACAGGATCAACTTCGTTGCACCAAGAATCGAGGCCACTCATATTCTATTCTATAGAGTGTTTGAGAGCCATGGTGTACAATTGGTGCACCTCATTACTGACTAATATGAAGAGCCAATTCATAGAATGAAAATAGGGTGACAAGAGGAACTTCGAGTTTGCATCTATCTTGTGTAGCTTTTTCTTTGAGTGGGTTCCAGGTTTGGGACCTAGATTTGAGATCATTCCTTGAGGACCTCGTGATCCAACCATGGCATGATGGACTAAGTTAATGAGACGACAGGGGGGAGGTAGGGTGCCCACACTCTACAATGAGGATTTAGTTTACTGGTGGAGATGACAAGTCATTTCTCTGGATGACTACCCCTATGCAGGGATCAACTTTAGAGGGGACCCTGACATGCCATTTCCACTAGGGACCTCCTACGGGGACATAGGTATGTCAAAGTTTTTAAATATTTCATTTTTTTGGTATTTTTGTAAAGTAAAACAAAAACATTTTTGGATGATGCTTAAGTACTAACTAGACACTTGTGTGATATAGACGTAGGTCCGCGATGACCGGACGGGCTTCCAATACATCGTTAGAGGCACCGAGGAGATGAGGCGACGAGAGGAGAAGATGAGAGAATCCTTCAAAACATGTAGGTTAACCTGTCTTGTTTGACACATAGGATTCCGATGGTTTAGGTAGAGGATCTGTGGAGGCCATGCAATGGAAGTGGTTGGTATTATTGAGATCTTGAGTGCAACTCTTTGTCTAGCAAATGCCATGGATTTTATATCATGACACTCATCCTGTGCCACATGCATATATGTCATGGATTTTATATTATCAGTGTATATGTGTATTGAGGGGTGTTATTTAATTTTGTACTATAAACATCATATTTTTGGAAATATAAATATAAAACAAGGTTCTTCGAATTTACTTATATTACAATGTACATTGATGAGATTGTTATTTGCTTTAGTTGTATGAAAAATGAAATCTAAAAATGAAATTGGCATTAGCATCAGATACATAATTAGAACTCTAGGTATGTGATGATAAGTGATAAAATCAAGCGGAAGTCATTTGTAAAAGTACCCATGTGTCGTCGGAGTAACATAGGATCGTGCACATGATAACTATCATTCAACTGACATAATACTAACTAGGAATCCAAGGAAACTTCCAAAGAGTGAATGCCATGTAAAATAACATCACACAAAATTTATATAATGCCACTATATTCAACCACATTATTAGTGGATGGCCCTAGACATACACCACTGGTTACCTGCCGATGAACCCAGCCGGGGTGATTAAACCACCCAAGTGGTGGAAGCCAAGTTTTGTGTATGATGACTGGCCCCATCCGTGAATCCTATGTAGATTGATGACTCTGTTGACATCTATCAATAAAGGGAAACTCGATAAGCAAGCCGATGATAAAAGGGAAAATATATATACACTAAAATTCATTAGTATACAAGGGAGTTACTTAATCTTGGGGCTCAAGTGGAATATCTTTTCAAGTAGAGCCCATTCTGGGCTCGGCCAACTCATTCCCTTCATAATATTCTATTTCATTAGGATCCTTTTTTCTAAGACATGTCTCATGATATGGGGACTGTGCCACATGGGTTTGAACTCTCTTGCCCCCAATAGTTCTTTGGATTGATCATATAAAATGACCATGTCACCCTCGACCTGGCCCGAGGACATACAAATATCCTGTGGACAGAAGCGTATTTTATTCACCTCTCGATAGCTAATAGAGAGCATCTCGTATTGCTCTTAGGAGCTTCTAGGTGTATGAGGCATTAAGCTCGAGATCATAGAGGAAGATAGGAGGAGCATGACTACTTTTCAATATAAGATGAAGGATTTCTCATCAAGGATGATTTTAGGGGCTAAATTTGGCTCATGTGCTAATTTTCCATGATTTTTCAAAAAAGGTTGCTATTCTAAAAGTGAAGTTAAGCCCAAAATTCTATAGGAAAAGATTATTTTACCTTAAAAATCATCAAAAATTTATATAAACTATATATAAAATCCTTAGAGATTTGAATATTTTTACAAAAAATAATATCATGAAACATTTATAGTTGGCATATGAAGGATTAGTAATATTCACCAAAGGTTTCTGCATTTTAAAATAGAATTTCCATCCTTAAAATCAATCCACGTCAATGGGTAATATCAACTCACATAGTGTACTATTGGAAAGGGAGAAAATCACGGTGGCAGTCTTAGTAGGGAGTTCTATATACTTGAGTCTTGAGATATAGCATAATATATTAGGTCATATTTTCTACGGTTGACAATTTTTGTAAAATGGTCTTGAGATACTTGTTCATGGCTTCTACTTGTACATTTTCTTGGGGTTAATAAGGAGATGAGTGACCATGCTTAAACCCCATATTTTATGCTATCTCTTCCATCATTTTGTTCTAGAAGTGACTTCCATGATCAGTGAAAATCTCACTTTGGATACCAAACTGGGCAATAATTTAGTTGAATACAAAGAAGGTTGCATTCTTCCCATCATGTTGCTTGTAGGCATGGCCTTGAACCACTTATTAAAGTATTCTACCGATGTGTATTGATTCCCCAATGAAAAGAGTGTTCAATCCACAAATTCCACTCCCCACTTAGTGAAGGAATGGAATGATAATGTGGGTGAAGATGGGCTAGATGCGAGTGCATTTTATCAGTGAACACCTAGTAGGGGTGACACTTCTTAACCACTTCAATGCAATCTTTAAAAGATAGATGTCCAAGATAACTGAATGCTAATTTTTTGGGTTGTATGAAACCCAAAAATGACCACCATAAGCCCAGCGGCAATTGTTTAGAAGCTGAATCAACTTCTTACATTAGGTTAAACAATGACACATGATATTAATCTATTCCTCGACAATGCAAAGTGTTTCCAATGATAATGTAATTCTTGGATTGGTATTGTACATGTCATCGATCATCTCATGAGAGATGCTAAGGAAACTTCAAAGTTTGAAGATAAAGAACAGTGTCTCCATACCAGGGGGGCAATGAGACAAGGAAAATTTGTTCGTCCGCAAACAAATCAACATGAATGACATCACTTGTCAATCATTAAGGAAGTCGGATATTAACTGCGCGAAGTGAAGTGATTTCTTAGGATTTTAGCAAAGAAATCCAGATCAAATTCTCGTGAAATGAAAATCCATTATTATGTTTCCCCCTATGAGTACACTGGTAAGGAAGTATTGAAATGGATTCACAAAAACAATAACAGTGGTCTTACCAAGAAGCCAATATGTATTAGTAATCGTTGAATTTGGCGTGGATGACAACCAAATCTAGATTTTCAACATGAGAATAATCGAGCTCGAGGGACCATTGGATTTCAACTAAAGATGGTATATGACATGCTTTCATGAGGGTCATCATCCTCTTGAATAGAAACCATACTGTCGTCTCTTGGGATAGCGGTGACATAGAAATGAAAATCTATTGTAGTCAGGAAGAGTCCGTGAGGAGTGTTGATACCAAGGATTTCTTCAAAGCATCGAAGGATTCCTGGGTTCTCTCATCCTATATAAAGGAAGTGTCCTTCTTCAAAAGATGCATGAAACCCTTGGTAATATTGGAATATTTTACTATAAACCGACATAAAAATTTATCTTTCCCTTGTAAACCCTGAATTTGTATAATTGTGTGCGGGGGAGGAAATCGAAATATTGCCTCAACCTTTAATGGATCTACCATGATTTCGGTCTCACAGACTAAAAATCCCAAAAGAGCGTCCGGACCTAATGAAAAATATGCATTTATGAGGTTTTAACCGGATTCTATAATGGCGACATATTTCAAAACTAGCTGAAGGTGCTTAGGGTGATCCACTCTCTTCTGAGAGTGAGTAGAAAGATCATCAATATAGGCTCCAGCCTTCTTATGCTTAAGATCATGGAATCACCGGAGATCCATAGCACATTAGGAAGGTTTACATGGCGTTTTTGAAACCGAAGGCATCTTCGGTATGTGAAAGTCTCCCAAGGAAAAGATCAACATAACATGGAATTTATTTGTCCTTGGGTTTAATCTGAATTTGTTTATACCCTTAAAATCCATCCATGAAATAAAACACTTCGCTCTTTCGGCACACTCGTCGAGAATCACGATTGATGAAAGGTGTCGGGAAGTTGTCTTTAGGACAATCTTTGTTAGTCACGAAAGTCCATGCATACATGAATATTTCCTTACTTCTTATTCAAAGGAATGAGACTGGATGCCTATTCAGTCAAAAGTCAGTTGGCGTCTAAAAGCCAACATTAAGCGGTTTCTCTACCTATGCAGCAATAGTAGGGGCCTTAAAGGGATTGTGACTGCAAGGCGTTTTTAGAGCAATTGTACATCACGGATAAAAAATTACTAATATCATGCTCAACAATTAGAAGTCGATTACTAACATCTCTTCATATGACCAAGCAAATACATCTCATAATTCATTAAAGAGTTAGAGTTAGATCAAGATTTGTTTTGCGAACAATTTGCACTGATATGTACATTTTCAACCTTACCATGGGTACGAGAAATATTGATCATGATACTAGGAGAGATACTCACCATATTTCCTTGACATAAATGTTATGCATTATCAAGTGGAACTATGGCGTGACCGACTATCTCCGCTCAAAGTAGGTGTAGAAAGTCATGTTGTTCGATTCTATCAAGCTCTGGGAGAAAATAAGAGCAATGATGATGCATATCATCCCAAGGTTTGTTAGAACCATTCATGGCCGATGATCTTCATCTGAGGGTAAAGTTTCATCAAGGCAATCATGTTATCAAGACAACGAAGTGGCTCCTGCGAGGCTTAAGAACAGGATCCTCCTCGTCCTTCTGCGAGGTAATAGGATCTGGGTCGGTGGAAGAGTCAAGAATAGATTGATATGAAATCTTCGTTGCCGATGGTTTCATGGCCATTCCAACATGTGATTGAATTTCAAAATATGAAGTTGAGGAAGGTAGGGTCCAAGGATCATTAAAATAGGAAGTGAAGAAAGGAACAAATCTCTCTGATGAAATAGACTGACTGGACATGGCATAAACATGGTGAATCAATGCCATGAAGTTGAAAGTACCCATAAAGGGAAGAATACATTTTGAAGCTGATATTCTCAGTTGTCGGTGAGAGTTGTGGAGCCACCGGGGATCTATGGTCAACGGATGCTAGGGATAGCATCATGAGGATAAGTCGTCGTGGCGATATTCCCATCATGAGGGAAAAAAAGTCTGAGAAGATGGATGATACAATGACAATAATAGCATAAATCCAATTGCATCATAGTAACAATTTATAATCAAGAAGCGCATCAACAACCTCAACATCCACCTCCACTGTATTTCCACCTAAATGGATCAAAAAGGTAGGAAGAATACCATGAGGATGGAAGGAATGACCGTCAAAAGTAATCCAACATGGTTGAATATTGAGAGAGTGGGATAGCCAAGATCTTAACTCTCGAGGACATCACACATGTTACTGACGCCTTCATCAACAACAGTACTTTTGATGGTATTCTTTGAGTAATCCACGTGTATTTGGAAAGTTGCATGGTAAGGAAAGCGAGGCTTCACATCTGTGATCCAAACGATAACTTTCGAGCCATTGGGGTCTAGATCTCCTAATGAAGATAACAAGCCATTCCTCTATGAAGGACACCGTCTGAGTACTTCCCGAATCTGACATAGCACAAGGGTTTGACCAGTCCTCAACAATAAGTGGTATAGGTGGCTCTAACTTGTTTGGATTATTAGGTAAATGACGAGTACTCCTTCGAATCCCGAGGGCATTAGGTCTAGTTTTCCTTCTTCAAGAATCTTTGGAGGAGGAGGATTATTCCCTGAACCGAATACGGTTCGCGAAGAATTGTAATCATGGAAATGGTGGATACGTGCTTTAATTGACCTGACTGATGCACATAGACGATCACCATATTGTGTTGGTGGGTTTTGACTCCATGACCATTTTCCAACATTTGAGGAGCTTCGAGGCCATGTCTTTGGTTATGTGCAAGGAAAGTTGTAGTCAACATAGTGGGTGGTAGATATAAGAGCCTCACAACTTCCACAAGTTTAGGGCATGATTGAATAAGATGATCGTCTATACAAACCTTCTGAGGAAATTTCACCTTTCGACTTTCTTTCTTTCCCTCACCAACATTGTATCTTCTCATTATTATAATTGTCCTTGGTTTATTATTATTCTTCCCACTATACGATTATTATTACATCCTTTCTTCTTATTCCCTTTGGGTTTCTTTGGACGTTACCATTTGAGTGGGTTAATGATTGAATGATGTACATTTTTGATTAGTGGGATTGGAAGACCTGGATGGAAAATTTGGCCCTCACGCATCTTGGATTTAGAGACAACTCTTTCAAATGGCTTGTCACGGTTGCAAATTTCACATTAGTAGAGCCTACAATGCCATGACATGGTCTAAGATTTTTTCTAGAGTCATAGTTTGACCTCAGTGCGTCCAGAAGAATGCAGTATAACATCCCAAACTAGCCAAGTATAAAGATCTGTCTATTTTGGGATTTTAAGATTGCTTCACTTCCTCATATATGTAACCCCGGTTGTAGCAACATCCTTCGAAATAGTAGGTTGTAAATACTTAAGGAACAATTCTAATAGGAAATCTAGGGGTATGCATGTCTTGAATCATATCCTAGAACATATCAACATATGATGATAAAGATGATAAAAGTGATGGAGAATATAAGCATGAATAAGTTTATGAATAACCTCAAGAAAATGAACCCCAAATTGATGATGAAGATGACAAAGAAAGACCCTTGCTAAAATCCCCATCAAAAAGGGTTCATAAGAATCATCCTAAAAAGTGGATTATTGGAGATAAAAATGAAGGAGTGGAAACAAGAAGGACACCCACATTTGAATAAGAACAAGCAATGTTATCCCTTCTAGAACCTAAGTCATTTAAATAAGCCAACAAAATAAATGTTGGATAAAAGCAATGGATGAAGAACTAGATCAAATGAAGAACAGGACTTGAGGACAGTTACGAGACCCAGGACAAGAATGTGGTAGGAACAAAGTGGATCTTCAAGAGCAAACTAAATGAAAATGGGGATATTATAAATAACAAATCCGGATTATTTTTCAAATGAAATTCCCAAGTGGAACGTATTGATTTTGAATAGGCTTTTGCTCCAGTAGTACTTAAGACTTGAGGGCCATCTTAATGTTCTAGGCATTTGCATGCTTCAAAATTTCAAAATCTATCAGATAGATGTCAAGTTAAATTCCTTAACAAATTACTAGAAGAAGAAGTCTATGTTGAGAAACCAAAATGATTCATGTTATCATAAAATCAAGACTATGTGTGCAATCTAAAAAGGCCCTGTATGGTCTTAAACAAGCCACCAAAGCATGGTTCTCAAGGCTTGATCAATACCTGCAAAAAATAAGGATATAAGAGAGGGACTATTGACAACAACTTATACATCAAAATTTAGGATAAAAAAATGATTGTGTGGTGGTATATGTAGATGAAATCATATTTGGAAGTAATGTTACTATACTAAGAAGAAGCGTTTGCAACCAAAATGCAGAAGAATTTGAAATGTCTATGCTGGGAGATTTGTCCTTCTTCTTAGGTTTACAAGTAATTCAAATAGAAAAATGAATATTCGTTTCCCAATCCAAATATCAAGGAAATTCTAAAGAAATTCCAAATGGAAGAGACAATAAACCTATGAGTACTCCCATGGTCAGTGGATGTAAAATAAGCCTAGAAGCTGACTCACCAAAAGTGGACCAAATGATGTAGATCAGTTTGGAAGTCTTCTCTATTCAACAACAACAAGATCTAACATCATGCAGGTTGTATGAATCATTGGGATATTTCAATCCACACCTAAAAAAACTCAATTAAAATAAGTAAAGAGAATATTTAGATATCTTAGAGGCACCTTAGAACTTGGATTATAGTATCCAAAATATAAATACTTCAATCTAACTACATACAAGTCACAGTGGTGGGGATGATAGTATATATGATAGAAAAAGCACCCAGGTGGAGGAGAATTGTTTTTAGGAAAAATGCAGTATCATGGATAAGTAATAAACAAACATCCACGTCACTATCCTAGCAGAGGCATAATACATTGTTTTTGCATCCTATTGTACATAAGTTCTTTGGATGAAGAAAACATTAGAGGAGATTTAAAAAATAATATATGATGATCCCATTAATATTAATTGTGATAACACTAGTGTCATAAATATCTCTAAAAATCAGGTAATGCATTCTAAAACCAAACACATCCCAATAAAATACCATTTCTTAAGGGATAGTTACTCAAGAGTGGATTTAAAATGGTGTATGTGGACCCTTGGAACATAGGTTGACATATTCACAAAACCTTTGGCCAGAAGTACCTTTGAAAATCTTTGGAAATTTTTTGGGAGTAATTCATATACCTCATTAAAACCACAAAAGTTGCATCATAAGAAAATGGGCACATGAATTGGGAGACATAAATGCGAGTGAAGAAATATCCTCTTTCATTGCCTATGAAGGGGGGAAATTGATAAGCAATAGAAACAAAAATATTTCAAAGAAGCTTTCCATCAATGACAAGGGGAGAGATTGTTGGACACATGAGTATGATATTGTCATTGATGTCAATAGGAGAAGTAAAGATATGGTATAAACCCAAATCTCGGAAGGAAGAACGTGTCAGCTTCGAAGAATGGTGCATTTGAAATAACACAAGAGAAAAAGTTATGTGAGTAAATAAATCCTTTGTAAAGGATTGAATTACATGAGTAGTTCATTCTTAGTTTAGGAAAATCCAAGATCGTTAGATCGAGGTAAAGTCAAAGGTTGGAAAGGATTAAATCTCAATCGTCAAATATGAAGCAGAGTAGCATTATGGACCATTGGATCAATTAGCATATAAATAACTTCGACACTTTAGTGATTACTGGAGACAAGAAAAAATCCATTAAATCAGTCACGAAGAGTGCCAACCGCCGTCGAGAAGAGGAGCTTCAAATGGTTTCCTAATTAGATTAATATTTGATTTAGAATTAAGTGTTGACCGTCGATATGGAATTGAAATGTTGAACCGTCATATCACACTAAAAGAAATAAGGTGGTCAACTCCGATGTTTACCACTCTAGTGAAAAGGAGTATGAAACATGTAAGTTCTTGAGAATTTGGAAACCTAGAAGTCGTGAACTCATATCGTTATCGAGATCGAGGATGGAAGAGAAGGGAAATTTTGTCAACCATTGATCTAGAATGAGTATTTAAACCATTAGATCATGCTAAAATAAAGAAGGTGGTCAAATCCTACATTGACCTACTTCGGTGATAAGAATCTCAGATAAACCAAGAAATCTTAAAACTTCGGAGCCCCAGAATTAACATAAGATGTCGATCAAGATAAGAAAAGATCTACAATGATAGATCTATTTGGAACTTCGATAATGATCGAAGGATGGTATAAAAGTTCCAAAATTCCCAAATCCACAAAATCTAGAAACCATGAAGTGTAAATCCATGATCTAGGAGGAGACATGTGGAAAAGACAAATATGACACATGGCCCAATCGGTTAGTGACAAGTGTCAAGGTATAGTTAGCACATTAGGTATACAAAATTCACGAATCAAAGGTGACTAGTGGCAACCACTCATCCAATTCTATATCAATGATGATGTCGGTAAGCCATATCACTCCGGGACTACATCCTCACGAGATATCACATCCTCTCCTACCAACTAAAATATCTGAAGTGCCAAATTCACAAATTAGCATTTGGCCATTGATTAAAGATCCTAAGAAATATTTATTGATCATCTGATCAAGTACATTGGAAGGATAAGGTAAAGTGTGAATCATGAAGTAACACTAATTTGTTGATCTACTTTGAGATCATTCTCAACCATTGATCAAGCATAGTGGAAGGATAGTGTAAGTGGAGGTGTTAACTGAAAACAAGCGGTCACCGTAGATTTTTGAATTATTTGGTAGGTAAACCTCTAGAGGGATTGCTCTACTTCAGATTCTTGGAGCCATGAATAGTCAAAGTCCCGTAGTGAACGAGAACCGTTCATCTCAAATCCTAATTAAGTCATGACCGCCGATTTGTTTGAAGCCTCTGTATAAGACAGGATCGTCCATCTAATGAAAAATTAAATATTGATTGTATAATATACTAGTGAATACAATATGCACACTTCGACGGAATTTACTTTGGAAGGATTGAATGACTACAAAGGATGGAAGTCTTGAAGGATGAAGTACCAAAGAACCTAGTTCCATCCTGCAGTCACATGATGAGTATAGAAGCTAAGGGATATAAGTAAATAATCCCTTAGATGTTTGAATACGGTCCCATGTAGAAGAATAGGGGAAAAGGAAGAATGTGATAATAAAACAATGCAGGGAATGGATAAGCTCATGGTTTTGAGCTCATGGTCACATGCATTTTGGTTGAAGGGAGTGCCTATTGATTAAGACTAGAATTCACAACAATTAGATATTTGTAGACTAATGAACCGATACAATTATTAAAGAAGATTTAAATCATGACATTATGAATAAAGAATAAAAGAATAAAAAGGAAAAATGATATTGTTAAAGTTTAATATTATCATTTAAATAGAGAAGTGCAATGGTTCAAAGTTCAAATAAAGAGACACAATGCTTTATAGCTCACAACAGTTGGAAGAATATATAAACAAAACAATGGTGAGGAAAGAAAGAAATTATACAGTCACAAATCATAAGATCAAAAAGAAATCAGAAGAGATTCCAAAAAGAAAAGTTGAAGATAATTATACATTGAGGGTGGAAGGGAGGGCAAGGAAGGATTCATATCCTTTACTAAGTAAAGTGTGTGAAAAAGGGAGTTGGTGCTTCCTAGGGTTGGTGCCCTAAAACAAGGAGTTGGTGCTTCCTAGAGTTGGTCCCTGAAGAGTTTGTAGTCTCTCAATATTAGTGCTCCTGAAGGGATTGGTGTCCTTCTGAAACACACGATTATTCTTTTATAAAATTTGTAATGCTTGATACAGAGTATATATGGTGGTTATTTATTACAAATTCGTGGTGATCAATAGGCTTATGATAATTATAATAACAAACTAATTGCTAATAGTTTAAAATAAGTATTGATTCTTACATCCCCCCTCCTAGCATTTCTAATAGATGGCTGCAACATGCACTTCATGAGCTCTTGTTGAGTGCATCATCCACTTGATTTTCCTTTCCTTTTTATCATTTCTTAATTTCAAATTCATATTCACTCAAAATTTCAAACCATCTAGTTTATCTAGAATTTGGTATTTAGTTGTCCAAATAAATGTTTTAGAACATAGTGGTCTATTCTTAGGTCAAATTTCTTACTTGAGGTAATGTCTCCACATTTATAATGCATGTACAATTGTTTCTAAATCCGATGTAAACCCTTGCCCTGTTTCTCTGTTAATTTTTAATTTTTGGATTTATAGCACTCATGATCTTACCCGCTAAGGACTCCATCAGGTCTCTTAGTTGCATGCACTGATGCACACAAAATATTCATCGGATCACCAATGTTCAATATTGGTGCACTTGTCAATATTTCTTTCAATTGTTTGAAAAGCTCTACTTCACACTTGGAAGTCCAATTGAACTTCCTCCCTTTTTGTAAAGAAGTGGTGGACTTGCAATCACTTTGAGAAATCCTTATGGAATCTTAATGCTTGGAAATACCTATGAATGATCTAACCTCTATTAAATTTTTTGGTTCTCACCATCCTTGAATGGCCCTTATGTTGGGTCCTTTTCACTTCTATCCCATCTTTTGAAATTATATACCCCAAGTAGTGGAATCTTCTTTTGATAAAAATGTACGTACCCATAACAGCATGCATAATTTATGTTCTCCAAAACCCAATTCTCAAATGTTGTTAATTTTCCTCTTTTGACTTAGAATAGATGAGTATGACTGTCCACAGGAACTAATTACAAACTTGTCTAGGTAATCCCTAAACGCTCCACATTCATCAAACACATAAAAATTGTTTGGGCATTTGATAGTCCAAATGGAACCTCTAGTGAATTCATAATGTTCATATCTTACATCCTAAATGTTTCTTGTGGTGTCTTTTCCTGGCAGTCTCATGGCCAGTCTCTGATCTCAGTCAATCTTTGGAAAAAAGGTATTGCACTAGGTTGATAAAAATATCATCCTCCAGCAAGGATGCTCTTTATGGTGACCTGTTATATGTTTCAAATCAATACATGGCCTGGGTTCCATATTCTTCTTTACTAAATAGAACAACCGTTACCAAAGGGTGACCACTTGGATGTATACCCTTCTTTATAATTCTTCGAAAGTACATCTGTCTGATTGGCATGCCAAATGCATGGAGTGTCTTGGACCTTTGGGAAAACTCTTAACTAAATCAATAGAAATACATGTCTCTTTGAATTTAGAATCTCTTTGGGATTTCTCTTAAAAATATCTTTCAAAATGGCTGAGATAAATATTAACTGGCTTGTCACTTTATTTTTTAGTACTGCCCTCTTCTATATGGGCTTACTAAATGTTGCTCCTTCTGAAACTCTTCAATTTTGCACTTGAACATGTTCCTCTAACAAATTCAACTCTAACATGGAATTCCTTGAATCTTCCCTTGCTTCCCTTACTTATCAAGAAATTTTATTGTCTTGTTGTACTGAGTCTAGGACAACATGAATTGTTTCTCAATAATCCATCCAGAATTAGTAGTCCATGTCAGACCCAATGGTATGGAATTTGAATCTACCTTTGTGTTGATTCCATTAATGTCTATTTCAAAATATTTAGCCAACTCATTGATATTTCTCTTAATCCCATGGCTAACTAAACTAACCAATATTTATTATTCTTACTCCTTTTCAAGTTAAATCTCAGCAACATTGTTCAGTATTATGCTATAGCATTAGCTCTAGTCAATTAAGAATTGCTATATTTGGTCTGATTCTAAGATCTTACCTTCCTTCAATCATAGTTGACCTTTTTCTTGCTTGTCCAAGGCTACATGTTACCTCCCATGTCTTCCATTGTTTCAGCTCGCTGAACATTTTTTGGAGTCCTCTTTCTCCTTTGTGAGGGAAGTCATTATATGATTTCCCTCATCCCCAACATTGTATAGTTTGTTGCCTTGGCCTTTTCCCCAAATGAATCTGTCATCTTATTACTCATTTGGGTTGGTTGTCCTTGTTGATTTTCTTGGTAGTTATTCTTGAAAAAGGCTGACTTAAAACATTTTTTCCTTTTCTACCTCTTTCCTTTCATCTTTTCGACCAATCCTTGCCCAGAAGAAGCCTTCCTATGCTTTTTGTCACAAATATTTACTTTCCCTCCTTATGGTTTATTCCAAATTTTTTAGGGTTATCATATTGTATTGTGTCAATATAGAAGGATGGTAACTAGTATTTAAGGTCACGAATTGAGTTTGAGGAAAAGTAGAATGTGTAAGGAAGACACACATGTAGGAAAAATAACAAGTGTAAGGTAGACATGAATGCAGGAAAAGAAGTACATGTAAGGAAGAAGCACATGTAGGAAAAAGCGTGTAAAGGCAGGACATGCATGCAGAAGAGGAAATCATGTGAGGAACACATTCAATAAGACCTAGCCATGATAGATTTAGGGTTTTTGGTAAGAAGAATATAATGGCTAGTGAAAAAACATGTATAGAAATTAATTGCCCTAGGAGGAGGTCTAGATGGGGTTTGAACATGATTTAATGGATTGTGTTTCTTAATGCTCGGGTTCTGATGAGAGAGAGGGACCAAAGAATGATACATAAAGCCAGTCATTTGGTATGATGTTGAAATTTGAGGAGGGAAAAGAGGTAGATATTGAGGTTTAGATCACATGATAGGGATCTTAGTGTATGATCTAGTCCACCTCATTGTAGATCTCGACCTTAGCAGTAGAGTTATAATGAACGATGCTATGGTTGATCAAGGTTGGGTTGTCATTGATGTGTATGAAAGATATAACAAAGGTTTGGGTAATAGACCCAATAGTATTTGATGTAAATATAATCATTATTTTTGTCCCTGGATTTGATAGAAGTAAATATGGATGAACTCCAAGTGATTCCCTTATGGTGAAAGCCCTCCTTGGAAGGCAGCTTTGTGAATTAAGAGAGAGAACCCATGCTTAATTGTGGAATAATGAGATGAAGGAGAGAAGTGAATTTGTCAGGAAAATATCCTAGATGGATAGTTCTTATCCATGTGTCATTTCGATTGGTATGTGGAACATCACATAATTCCCTCCGCAGTTGAGAGTTATGGCCATGAGGATTTGGAGACCCGGGTTTTGGAGTAATGGACCCAAAGTTTGTTTGATGGGTAATGGTATGAGTTAAGATATATTTTAGGATAATACTATTCCTATATGGATAGTACATAGCTCAGTACATTTATGGTGGTATGTAGAGCGTCACATAACTCCTCATGGTTTAGAGAGTTATGGCCTTCTGGCAGTTGGGAGGACCCTCATATGTCATCACAGAAGCCCCAAAGGTCAAAGTAATCAAAAGTGGTTTAAGAGGGAATTTTAAAAGGTAAATAATAAAGTGTAGTGATGAGTGTATTATAATTCAAAGTGAATACAAAATAGAATTATTTCAATAATAATTTTAATGGAGAATTAGAATTGGACCCAACCCTAAAAAAAGGAAAATGGGCCAAGTGACCAATAAGATGTTTTTAAGGAGTACTTGGAGTATAAATGAGACAAGGCTCTCATTTGAAACACCTTGAGAATGTTGAATATATAGGTGTCTGAGGAGTATACAAATGATATCTGAAGTCAAATTTCTGGGGGGAGGTGAAGAAAAGAAGGCGAGAATGCAAGGAAGGATAAATTCTTTTGATGGTGCTTTTCTAAGGTATGTTATTTTCAAGTCATCTCACCATTTTTTTTTTTTTATATAACTTTTTTTCTATAATAAGTTTAGATCCTGAAATTTCTATGCAAAGTGAGAAAACATATCCAAGTATATGTGGTTAAAAATTCAGCTTATTGGGTCGTTGTATTTTGGGATTTACACTCTGTGGAAAATAGGGTTTGTGTGATCAGAAACTAGTCAAAATTAGGTCATTTCGGGTAACAACGTTATTACTTATTCATAACAGATCCCAAATTTAGTGAGATAAAATGTGTTGGTTATGGTATGTAGTATATAGTATTCTTTGTAATATTTTTAGATAATTTCATCAAATATTTTGTCTGAGGCATGCTCTACAAAAGTGCGCTCTCTAGAATAAGCCCGAATTGAGAAAGATATGCCATTTTTCTATAACTCCTTTACTGAGAGGTTCCAAGTAGCCATGGAGGAATTGCATAAAAACACACTAAATAAGATTGTTAAAGCTATCAGTTTCATTATCTTTTAGCACATTCTGGGTTCAAAGTTATGATTACTTCAAGTTAGGGTTGTTGGAAGCTAATCCAAAACTAGACATGTGAGACTAAGAAAAACATTAGAAAATGATAGTCTCTTGTTTTTAAGTTAAGGAAAGTTCTACTTGGGAATGTGATCATATACATAAGGTCTATTCTGAGCTACAAAGCATATTTGGATGATAAAATTGATGAGGATTTTGGTTGTGGCACATGTTGGTACATGGTTGAGACAAGTAGTTGATGAGTTGACACATACATGAAGTGTATAGTTGATGATCTTTGGTACATATTGATGATTAATAGTTGATAGTGGTTGAAACATTATTGGAACATAGTTGGTACATGGTTGGATTCACTTGTTTATGGTCACAGTTGATTAAAGGTTGGTGCATGGTTGATGCACTTGTTTATGAAGTACATGTTGATTACAGGTTGGTGCATGGATTTGATGCACTTATGCAGTAATTATAGGTTGATTATAGGTTGAGGTACATGTTGATGCATGTTTGATGCATAGTTCATATTTATTAGTGGGAGTTATTGTGATATATCTCACAGTGATAGTGTGATGGTTCCATCATTCTACTTCTACTTTAGAATTGGCGAGGGCGAAAGGAACCTTGAAGGTGGATTTATATGCAACAGTTGTAGCCGAGGACATTGGGGGTTGTAGCCTCCTTGGATTTATGTGGAGTATTTGGGAGTTGGATCTTCCCTGGTTGTAGCACGAGAAACTAGGGGTTGGAGCCTCCTTCAGGTTCTTATTTGGAAACAAAAGGAGAGTTAGTGCTTCCAATGAATGTAATTCTTCAAGACATATAAGAAAAAACATTCCATTAGTTTTCTCACTGATTTGGGTTTCACGTAAACATTAATTGTACCATGTATGTGTGTGATTGTTTATTTATTCACGCTCATTGTGGATAATGATTCTACATTGATATAACATTTGAAGAAAAGTTATAGTACGATATTCTTACATTCTCCCCCCCCTCTGATAATCCAACAATTGGTGCTCGGAAGGTTCCTTGAAATCATTTTAACCAACTGAAAGGTAGATCATGGAGAGTACCAACGTATAAAAATGGAATACCCGCAGTTTGATGGACATGCATATACTTTGGATCATAAGGATGAATGCATATAGATAGGCACATGGATTTCAAGTTTGGAAATCAATTGTAGATGGATACACAACACCCGATTAGTTCCGCAACAAATGACAAGAAATTAGAAACTTCGATTGAGAATAATTCCCAAAGTATGTCCTGCACTTTTGAATGGTCTCAATGATCTGTTATTCACAAAGTTTCACATTGTAAATCTGCTAAAAGAAGAGATTTGGGACAAGCTTGAAATATTTATGAAAGGCGAGATTCAAAAGTCAAAACAACAAAGGCTTCAAACAGAATTGAGTTAGACAACTGGGATTGGGAGGAGAAATGGAAGAATCTGTAATTTTTCAAAGGTACTAAGATCTCTTCCTATGAGGATTCCAACCTAAGATATCAAGCACTAGAAGAAATATGGGATCTAAACTCAATAATCATGAAGACGGAAGCGCATGGAATCTTCATAGCATATGAGATGAGCTGAGCGAGAAAAATCCATATGTAAAAGAAAGCTGACTAACTAAACATCCAAAATATCAAAGAAAAGAAAAAGGAACAAGAAAGAATATACTTAATTTCATGACATCTTCGGAAGATGATGAAGAAGTGACCAACCTCAAAATTTGACAAAGGGAACCAACGATAGGTATAAATGTAAGATTCCTTTTAATTTGTTTAATTGTGATGGTATTGAGTCATTTCCTTTAACAAATGTCCTCATAAGAAGTAAAGAAATGATGAAGGTTACTCAAAGAAGCTGGAGACAAATATATAAATGTAAAAGAACTACAAAAGAAGTTTTCAAGAAAAACTTTTCGCAAAGAAGACATCTCATCATCAGGATAGAGATGAAGTCGATTGATAGTGAAACAAGGAGAGTTCTATTTATGGCAGTAGAAGACTACGATAAGAAGACTCAGAAGAAGCATATGAAAGAAGAAATTGAAGAGGCAAAGTTGACAAAGGGAAAATTAATGAGTGCAATAGAAGTTATTAGAAGAGAAAGAGAGAAAACAAAACTACAAGGAAGAACAAGATAAAAGACACTTTCGGAGACTAGAACAAATGATTACAAAATTGATTGTTCAAATAGAAGAAGATGAAAGAAGTGAAGAAGCACTCAAGGAACAGCTAGAAGGAAAGGACGTGATCATTGGAAACCTGGAAGTATATTTTGTCACACTAAGAAAGGATATTGAAAGAAAATATGCGAGAATAGCTCAAAGTTAGGATGACATTATTCTTGGAGTCAAAAATCTTATCTTGACAAGTGCGGACTTGGATACAATCAACAGAGAGAAAATGAATCAAGCTCCAAAACAGCAGGCAAGAAACAAATCCAAAACTTTATGCAGAAACAATGAAAGGGATAAAAATATACTAGGAAGATTCACAGGACACTCCTCCCATAGGAAGATTGATTTCAGGAATCAACAGGATGGGCAATGCCTCAAGAAGAAGAAAGGATTCATAAGAGCACCTCATTTCATAAGATCTTCCAACTACGGTATCAAACTATATTTTTGGTTTATGTTATGCTTGTAATAATTTTGGACATAAATCTGTAAATTGTAGAAATAACAACAGGAACAATAACTGCTTTGAGAGCCATACACAAGGGGTTATTCAAGAAGACCCTAGTGAAACACATAGAATAAGTTACAATAGGTTTTGAATCTTTGAGTATTGAATTGGAATGTTACAAATGTAAAAATTTTTGGACACATGGCCAAAATTGCAGAATAACAGTCCCTCCTAAAGAACCTCGGCAGAGTCACAAAACAAGAATCTCGAGGAAAATGGCATGGATAAGAAAAGAAGATCGATTATAGCAATGAAGAATGCACATTCTCTCTACAAGCTATAAGCAGAAGAAACATTAATTTGGTATGTTGACGATTGGATATTCCAAAACCACATGATAGGTGATAGAGAATTGAGTTTCTTACATTAGGAGAAAGAGATGGATCAATCTCCTTTGGAAATAATAATTCAACCAAAATAAAGAAAAATTGGTGGAACAAAACAATTTTGAGAATAAAAAAAAAAAAAAAAAATGTTCTACTAGTAGAGATATAGAACATAATCTTTTAAGTGTGAGTCAAATGTGTGACCAAGGTCATAAAGTTACTTTTGATTCACAAAAGTGTGAGAATAAGAAGAGAAGGTTCAGGAAATTTGATGCGACTACAACTAACAAAGAACTTCAAGCAACATATATGTGTTAGCGAAATTGGAAATGAAAAGTGTGTTGTTGGCTCTAAGAAAGGAAGATAGAAGTTGGCTATGGCACAAAAGAATGGATCACATGCATTTTGATAACCTTATCCAAGAATCTATACAAAGCCGATCCCGAAGAAATGCCCCATTTCATGAAACCAACCAACACTTTTATGCAAAACATTGCCAACAAGGAAAGAAAACAAAGACAGGTTCAAATCAAAAGGAATATTCAATGCAAAACCATGGAAATTGTGCATATTGATCTAGTTGGACCAATTACAATAAAGGGATTAAAAGGTAAGAGATACTTTATGTTATTAGTTGATAATTATACAAGAATGACTACTGAGTTTGCTTTCGAGAACAAATGAAGTTTTTGAAAATTTCAAAGATCTACAAAGGGAAATGGTTGAAAATGAAGATGGATTCAAGTCAGGAAATGCTTAAGATAGGATAATGGAGAGAATTCACCTCAAAAGGAATTTATGGACCCCTCTTTGCAACAATCGCTGGAATAAAAGGCAATTCTCAAATGCAGCTGGGACACCTCAACAAAATGGGTTGTTGAAAGAAAGAATGGAGATAAGGCCACAAAGTAAAACAGAGATTGTGATATTGGTTACAAAGTTGAGAGAGATATTTGTTGGACACGAGTGGGTGCATACAACAATTTCACATTCAAAGTAGAGTAATTCTTAGAAACAACCTTGATAAAACTCCACTCAGAGCTATGGAAAGAAGGAGAAAACAGCTGCCAGAAGCACTTTAGAGTTTTGGGAAGTAAATGCTACGTCAAAAGAGAATATGAAAGAATGAGAAAGTTTGAATCTCATGTGGACAAAAGAATACTTTTTGGTTGCGAGAGTACAAAGGAAAGCATACAAGTGTTACAATCTAAGATAAACAAAGTTGTGGAAGCATCAATGTAACAATTGATGAAACAGGCGGAACAGAATCAAAGGAAGAGAAAAACAAATCAATTGAACAACTTTTGAAGAAGAAGATGAAAAGAAGAAGGAGAGATAAAGATGAAGTTGAAGAGAGAATAGGAGTAGAGTAGAGCAAGAGTTCAACCAAATCTCCAAAGACACCTAGCAGTTGAGTACATAAGAATCATCCTTGGGATCAGATTGTGGAAACAAAGATCTGAGGAGTTGAGACTAGAAGAAAATCAGTTTCACCGGAACAAACACACCTAACACTCTTATCTACAAGACAGACCAAAAAGCTGTTTTGAAGAAGCTATCAATGATGAATTTTGGAATAGGCCATGGATGAAGAATTGAGATCAAATAGAGAAAAAATGACACTTGGGAATTGGTTTAAGACCAAAGAATAAGAATGTGATAAAAAAAAAATGGGTTTTCAGGAATACAAGTGAATGAAAGATGGACAAGTTACAAGGAGCGAAGATAGATTGGTATATAAAAGGATATGCATGGGTGGAAGAGATAAACTTTTGAAAGAGACATATGCCCAGTTACTTGAGAATGGGGAAGCAATCCATTTGCTTTTACTGAAAAACATACATTAACTCAAAAATGTTAAAGTGTATCGGATGGGCGTAAAATCATCTTTTCTAAAATGCGATACTTGAGAGAAAGAGAGTCTACATTATGAACAACTAGAAGGACTGAGTTTGAGAGAACCTGAGACTATGTGTATAGAATTAAAGAAGGCCCCTTATGAGGTCTAAAGCAGGATCCTAGAGCATGGTACTCCCATTTGGATAGAAATATCTGCCGTGAGAGCGAGGGTTGAGAAAAATTACATACAACAACCTCTACATCAAGGTAAGTCAAAAGGTAATATTTATTAGTGAAGTTTATGTTGATGATATTATTTTTAGTGATGATGAAAAGTTAAGCCAAAAATTTGCAAAAAGACATGCAAAATATATTTGAAATGTCGTTACTTGGAAAAATATCATTCTTTTGGGGGACTTAGGATCACGTCAAAGCAATGAGAATTTTTCTCAAATAGAGTATATCAGGAGAAATGCTAAAGAGGACGGAATGGAAGATTGCAAACCAGGTTATCACTCCCATGCAAACAGGTTGTAAGTTGAGCAAAGATGATGATTCAAAGTCCTATAGATCCAGAGACAATATAGGTCAATGAAACCTACTATGTGACAACATCCAAACCCGTGAGATATAATCTACAGAAGCGGAGTTGGACGAATTGTACGATTTCAAGCTTAACATAAAAGAATCCCACATGTATTATGATAAAAGGGGATCTTAGGAATATCCTCAAGACATAAGAGTTTGGATTATGGTATCCAAAAGGAAAAGATCCATCACTTATGTCTAGGATGAGTGGTAGGTTATATTGATGACCGACGAAACACCGATGGAGCAGCGTTCTACTTGGGTAGTGTTTGAGTATCATGGCTAAGCAAGAAACAATCATGGAGTATCTCTATCTAGTAGAAAATTACTCCATGCAGCAACAACATATGTTGTACAGGTTCTTTTGGATGAGACAAACTGGTAGATATCTACGGGTTGAGTATGATGGAGCCCATTCAATTATTGTGATAATAAAATTGCCATCAATATCTCAAAAAACACAGTGATGCACTCAAGACTAAGCACATTCCAATCCAGTATCACTTTCTATAGGAACAGTTGCATAAAAAGAACATCAAAGTTGGGTATGTGGGCACAAAAGAGACAAGTGGCGGACATGTTTACAAAACCACTTCCATGAGAGCCTTTGAGATATCTTTGCCAAAGAGACTTGGAGTTGAACTCTACTCCAAAATGAATGCTTATCTATATGTCTTAGATGGCCTACGAGGAAGCACCATAGTGACATGTGTCAATAGGAGGGCAACTTATGGGATGGAAAATACCTTGCCATTGATGACAAAGGGGAGAGATTTATCATATGTAGAGACAGGAGGAGCAATAGTTCTTGGAGGATCTATATTTATCATATCTGAAGGGAGGATAGAGGCATGGTTATAGAGGGAGAATGAGTGATATGATTTGATTATAGCATCAGAGTGTTTACAAAATAATGCAAAAGGGGAGGGTGTTGGTCTAAGGTTGGTTGTCATTGATGTCAACCCTTGAAGAAAAGACCACCAACACAAAGGTTTGGGTAATGGACCCCAATAGTTTTGATGTAAATATGACTCATTATTGTTTTTCATGGTTGATAAGAAGTAAATATGGATATGAACTCCAAAGTGGTCCCCTTATGGTGAAATCCCTCAGGAAAGGCAGCTTTGTGGAATTAAGAAGACATACTTATTGTGGAATAATGAGATGAAGGAAAGTGAATTTGTCAAGGGAAAATATCCTAGATATGGATAGTTCTTTTCATGTCATTTTCGGTGGTATGTGGAGCGTCACAATTCCTCCTTACAGTTTAGAGAGTTATAGCTTCATGAGAAGTTGGAGACCCCATGTTTGGGTAAAGGACCCAAGAGTTTTTGATACAGTGGCGCAGTATGAGTTATGATATATTTTCAGTTAATAATATTCTATGGATATTACATGTCATGCCATTTCTGGTGGTATATAGAGCGTCACATAACTCCTCACTGGTTTTAGAGTTGTAGCACTATGGAGACCCTCATATGTCATCTAGAAGACCCAAAAGAGCAAAGTAATCTGAAGTGGTTTAAGAGACTTTTAAAAGGTAAATAATAAAAATTGAAGTGATGGTGTATTATAATTCAAAATGAATACAAAATAAATTATTTCAATAATAATTTTAATGGAGAAATTAGAAGTGGACCCAACCTTAAAATAAAGGAAGCTGGGGCCAAGTGACCTAGAAGATGTTTTTTAAGAGCTACTTGGAAGTATAAATAAGAGGGAAGACTCTCTCATTTGAAACACACTTGGGAATATTGAATATCTATAAGTGCTAGGGGTATACAAATGATATCTAAGTCCAGAAATTCTGAGGAAAGTGAAAATAAGGCCGAAAATGCCAAGGAAGGATAAATTCTTTGATGGTGCTTTATAAGGTATGTTATTTTTTTGGTCATCTCACCATTTTAGATCTATACCTTTTTTTATATAATGTTAGATCCTGAAATTGCTATGAATGTGAGAAAACATATCAAGTATATGTGGTTAAATTTTTTTCTTGTGGGCGTTGTATTTTTGAAGTTACACTACGTGGAAAATAGGGTTTGGCAAATGAGTCTGAAATAAGTCAAAAATCCAAAGTGTTTAGGGTAACACATCATAACACGTCTTCATAGAGGATCAAAATTAAGTGACACCAAATGTATTGGACTAAGGTATGATGACTAGTATGTGGTGTAATAGTGTCCAAGATCAACAAAATATGGAAATATTTTATTAAAGAGGGCAAACTCTACAAGAATCACTCTCTAGAATAAGCAGGAATTGACAGAGTATGCCATTTTTCTACTTAACTTTACAGAGAGAGAGGGTTCAAGTAGTACCACTTGGATAAATTGCATAAAACACACTTGAAGAACATTGTATATTAGTTTCATATATTTGTACATTCTGAGTTCAAAGTTATGGTTACTTCAAGTTAGGGTTGTTGACTAATCCAAAACTAGGCATGTGAGACTGAAAAGTTTGATGAAAATGCTAGTCTCTTTTTTGTAAAAGTTAAGGGAAGGTTTGAAGGAATGTGATCATATATACTAGGTCTATTCTGAGCTACAAATCATATTTGGATAATCTGGAAATTGATGAGACTTTTGGTTGTGGCAGCACATGTTGAGTACATGGATTTAGAGACATAAGTAGTTGATAGGTTGACACATACATGAAGTGTATAGTTGATATTGATAGTACATATTATTGATTAATAGTTGATGAGTAGTTGAAACATGATTGTAACATACTTGGTATATGGTTGGATACACTTGTTTATGGTACATGTTGATTCTGAGTTGGTGCATAGTTGATGCACTTGTTATGAGAATAAGGTTGAGACACACAAGTTGGTACATGGTTGATGCACTTGTTTATAATTTTTGTATTGAAATTCTGAGGTTGGTGCATGGTTGATGCACTTGTTTGTGTCTGAGTTGATTCAGTTTGAGAATGCACGAGTTGATGCAAAGGTTGATACATGGTTCATATTTATTGATACAGGAGTTTACATGGTATATCTCACAATGATAGTGTGGCATTAGTTCCATCATTCTACTTCTACTTAGGAATTGGCAGGTGTGAAGAACAGGAAAGGTAGTTGTAGCACCTTCCGGACATAACCCGAACATTAGAGGTTATAGCCTCATACAGTTTATGAATAGAGATTTGGGGAGTTAGATCTTCCCTGAGGTTGTAGCATTGGGGACAGACCTCCTTCAGGTTGTTTGGAAAACAAAGAGTTGGTGCTTCCAATGAATGTAATTCTTCAAGACATATGGAAAACAAAGGAAGTTGGTGCTTCCAATGAATGTAATTCTTCAAGACATATAAGAAAAATCATTCTGTGGTTTTCTCCCAATTTGGGTTTCCACGTAAAACACTAATGTACTGTGTATGTGTGTGATTGTTTATTTATTACTTCTCATTATTGGATAATAATTCTACATTGATATAACATTTGAAGAAAAAAGATTATAATTACGTTATTAATGATTCACCCCCCCTCTTAGTAATCCAACAATAGTTTTGGAAACACCATAATAAAAGAGTAGAAAAAACAAATCTTTGTGGATGTAGCCCAAGAGCGGTGAACCACAGTAGATCATGTGTTATGTGATTAAATACTATGTGTTTCCTTTACTGTCAATGATTATATGTTAGACAAATGCGTAAATGACTAGTTATATCTTCTATTTTACATGCATGAATAAGAATGACAGGGTATTAAATAAAATTTCAATGTTAAAGTAACAAATGAATATCACAGATTTTAATTCCATATCCCCACTCTTTCCTAGGTTGCAATCACTTGAGTGTTGCAACCACTAATAGAACTATCTTGGGTGATACTGCGCAATGCACTCTATGTACTGCACTGCCTTCTGGTTTACCAGAGGGGCCAATAGTTTTAAAGGGGTTTTATTGGAAACCATGGTAGGTCTAAACCCGAGTCATTCCAAGAGAGAAGTAACCAACAAATGGTTATGTTGTCGGCTGTAACATAATGGGATTGATTGAATGATATGTGTTGAAGAATCATGACAAGAATGCCATATCTGGTGAGGAAATGTTAAAAAGAATGAGATTATAAAAGGGGATGTTTAGATCGTGGAACCCCACAAAGGTGTAGATCAAGATATAGTTGAAAAAGAAGGAGATGGAATTTGCGCAGAAAGATAACAGAAACCAAAAGCTAACACCACACAAATATTTGGACAAATAAGTATTCAACAACTTGCATAAAGTGTTTATCTGTGATTTCTCACATGTGTTGCAGGAGTGGATATTGAGGTCGAAAGAAAACTACCCTACAAATAGGATCAAATAGCTAGAGTGGGATTCTTTGGAGATCGTGCAGTTACAACAAGTTGACAATAAATTTACACACACAATAGATTTCTGGTTAGACAACATTGTTGCATGATTTATCACAGAATTTGCAGTAGATACTGTGAAGTCTTACAATGCAGCAGATAAAGAGTTCCTGAAGGGACCTAGAGGTAGGTATATCAGATCCTTGTATACTTCCATCAAGATTTTACTGTATAAAAATTTTGTAATGACAATGACATCAGATAGCTAAACTTCCCTGCGTGCATGGGGGAAGCACTGACAAGAGACGAAGAAATGGAGGAAGATATGGATAAAGGAAAGGAGGAGGCCTTGGATCCAGTCATGATTGAGGAAGAACAATTCAAGAAGATCATGGAAACAATTGGAAGAACGTGTAGTGGAGCACCATACCAATACAATATGAACAGTAAGAAGATAGCCATAGCTGTGAGGGAAGGATTGGAAAGTGATGAAGAAGAGGTAGAGGATCTCCGGGATGTGGAGCGGATTGAGGAAATCATGCACACAACATATGAACGGAAGACAAGAGGTCCAAGGGTAGGAACCAAAGGAAGAAATCCTATTCATATCAACATCAGTGTGGAACCCATAAAATCATGTATGACCAATACACCAGAAATAACACCACCGTTTAGACAACTGAATTTCAGTGGAAGAAACACAGCAGGAAGTACATATACATAGGGAGAAACAACTAGGGGAGAGAGTTCAGGAAGCATTAGTCAAGGATATACACCACGTAGAGGTAGTAGATCATCATTTAGGATGGCATGACATGATCCCACCATCAAGCTACCAGAATTCAAGGGAGAGACATCTGAGGATCCTAAGAAGCACTTGTTCATATGTGAAAAGATCTGGGAAGAAACGCAGATCACATATGAGGATACAAAACTTGCGCAGTTAGATATCACACTAAGAGACTGTGCACTAGATTGGTACATGAGATTAGCTACAAATAGTCCTCCAGGAACAACCAAAATGATTGTGGATATCAATAAGTTGCTGATAAATGAATTCTAGAAGCCTAGCTCAGAGGATCAATACATGAATGAGATGATAGAGATCAGAAAGAAACCAGGGGAATATGTCTGGGAGATAGAACAAAGATTCAAATGATTGAAGGGAAAGATGAAGTATGTCATGACATATATGCAACATAGACATCTATTTGTGAATTCACTGCTACCACATTTGAAATACCCTTTGAGACAACAGAAGTTTCAAACTCAAGCAGAGGCTTTGGAGGCATCCTTACAACTAGAAGAGAACCAATATCAGAAGACAGATCCAACAATAGAGGAGCTGAAGGAGGATCTGAATAATTTAACATTTCAACTGAACCAAAACAAGAGTAAGGACAAAAGATAAGTTGTTTGGTGTACCACATGTAGGATAGAAGGACATCACAAGAATGAGTGCCCAACATTCGCGCAGTACATGGAAACATGACTACTAAACCATTTGCTGATAGGAGGACTATGGTGTGAGATATGTAAGAATCATGGGAATGATCCATATCATTGTCCAATGATGTAGAAACACCAGAGCGTGCCTAACAGTTCATATTGGAACTTTTGCAAGTCAGTGGGCCATGATGACAAAGATTGTAGGAAAATGGAGCTGATGAGGGAAAGAACATCAAAAACCTATAGGATGCAGGTAGAAATGATGACAGGGAAAGTTGCACCATAGTTTAACCAAGTATCATCTCCATATAACACTGTTCCACAACAAAATAACATTGCACAACCACAGTACAATATTGCACAACCACAGTATAATCAGGTGCCTAAGTACAATGCCCCGCGAGGAGATCAATCTGGCTATAGAGGTGGAGGAAAAGGTAGAGGAGGATTTAGAAGATGCATAGGACCAATGGTATTCCATAATTGTCAACAACCAGGACACTATGCAAGAAAATGCCCACTTCCACCTGCGACATGTGTGTATTGTCACACATCAGATCATGAAACATAAGACTATTTGACACTATTGGGGAATATCTAGGAAAAGAGGAATCAAACCAATCAGAATGTTCAATGGATTTCTGCAAAAGCAAGGGATGATGGAAGAAATATAAAAATAGTTAGGTGCGGAGGAGCTAAAATAGGAGATGATGCAGTAAGACAAGATCCATCACAACACCAATGGGTGAAGAAGAATGTTGAACCACATAAGTAGTTTGATGCGCCAAACATAAATGATCTATTCAAGTGAGCCAGACAAGAATTATTAAATCCATAAATGTCATCACATCAAATGCGCAACATACTCAGGACATACCAATGTACGATTTGCTTCATCGTTGGATCACACTAATGAAGCACAACCCCTAGGAAAACTAAGTACCATAAAGGATTTTATTCAATCCTATGTTAAACTACTAAATGATCCATCATCTATTAAAGTATTACAAAATATGTTATAAATATGTAAAATAGACGTAGATGAAAATCTAAAGAAGAAACAAATTAATCACTTACATACAAGGAGGAGGACAAGTAGAGAGTTCAGATTGAATGCCAACATTGGAGATTTCAACATGGGGGATATTATTCTGGATTTAGGATCTTAATTAAATGTGTTACCCAAGAAGACATGGAAATGTATGGGAGAGTCCACATTAGGATATGCACCTGTTCAACTGAAACTAGAAAATCAACACATGGTTCTTCCAATTGGAAGTCTAAAAGGTGTGACGGTAGATTTGGATGGAGTGAGCACTAAAGCATATTTTGAAGTGATAGAAATAGTCTATGGCACAACACTGTATCCAACATTGCTTGTCTTGGATTGGGTATTTGACAACCAGTCCATAATAAATTTGAAGACAAGGAAGATGGAATTCGATTGAGTCATTGCGCCACTAGACCCATCATAAGGAGAAAGGTTTGTAGAACCCACTTTCTTAGACTTGGAGGAAATCAACCAGTTATACAGAACCAACGCGTGAGAAGAATATTATGTGAATCCAACTACATATGGGGTAAGTAGTTGGAGAAGTATCACATAATGTTCTTCAGAATCAGATATAGGGTTGGATAATTGGCAACAAAGATTACATGAAGTATCCACACGAAGGTGTGCAAGAATAGACCGCACAGTAAGATGGGTAGGTGAAAAGATAAGAGAAACTCCTAGTTTTCATGGGGTGAATGACTTAAAAGAATTCCTAACAAGATACGAAGATGAAGTGTTAGAAAATTAGAGGCTCCTAGCTATGTACATAGAATTTAAGGAAACACCTACAGTATGGTGAGGTGCGCACAAAGAGACAGTCAAGGACTGGTACCAATGTAAGTGATTACTGCGCATTAGATTCGACACAGAACATGGAAGAAATGATCTGCCGATATATGATGGAGAGGGGTCACCACCAAAACACTTGGAGAAGTGTATAACACTATGTAAAATGACACCACCAAAAGAGTGGCCTCATCACTGCATTCACACATTGGAAGAAATTCTAGTAAACTGGTATGTAGACCAGGAATTGTGCAGAGGCACTGCAGAATGGACAACATTACAAAATAATTTTATAGTCACTTTCTCATTTGAACATGAGAACCCAAAAAATGATTCATCACTTAAACAAATAATAGGGGTGATATTTATTGAGGAACCATAGGTTGAACTTATAACAGAGTATCAACAACATAATATATAGACAATGAAAGAACTATTGGCATGCTATCATGTGTAGGAAGAAGAAATAGATGAAGATGAACCACAAAACATTCAAAATATAGAAATTGAAGGAGAAAGAGAGGTGGAAGGTCCATATCTGGCATCAAAAGTATTTGTTGCACCAATAAAGGTGAAGAAATTAAATATTGGGACAAATAATCATCCAAAAATGGCCAGTATTGGAGACTACTGGGATGAACAAACAATAGAAAGAATAACAAAGTTGTTGCGTGAGTACAATGGCATGTTCCCAACAACTTTTACAGAGATGAAATTCTTAACAAGAGAGCTAGGAGAGATGAATATACCTCTCAAACCTGAGGCTAGATCTATCAGACATCGATCGTATAGACTGAACCCAATATATAAGCATAAAGTAAAAGTAGAAATTGACATAATGTTGGAAGTTGGAATCATAGAACTAGTAGAAGAATTAGAATGGATAATCCCTATGGTAGTCCAAGAGAAGAAGCAAGGAGGCATAAGGATATGTGTCAATCTAAGAAAGTTGAATGATGCTTGCCTAAATAACCCTTTTCCCACCCCTTTCATAGATGATATATTAGAGAATGCGGGAGGCCAAGAAGCATACTCATTCACAGATGGATTCTCAGGCTACCATCGGATCAAGATAGCTCCAGAAGACAGGTACAAGACCACTTTTCCACATAATGGGGATCCTACCAGTACACATTCATGCCTTTTGGGTTGAAGAATGCACCAGCTATATTCCCAAGGGTATTCACAACTTCCTTCAAAGAATTCACCCATCAGTTTTTAGAAGTATATCTGGATGATTGGACAGTCTATAGTCTGTTGAAAGATCATGTAGAGGCATTCAGGATGATGTTGGAAATATGCATGCAGTGTCAAATATCATTAAATATCAAGAAGTTCATCTTTGGGACACCTTTTGGAATATTATTGGGACATATAGTATGTAAACAAGGGATATTGGTGGATCCTGCAAAGGTTGCAGTCATTGTGAACTTACCACCACCCAAATCAGTACGCCAGTTGAGAGAAACACTAGGACACACATGCTACTATAGGAAATTCATAAAAGGGTATGTGAAGATAACTACGTCGATGGAGAAACTATTGAAGAAGGATAGTAAATTCTAGTGGAATGAGGACTGTCAACGAGGTTTGGACACTCTAAAAGAAAAAATGGTCACAACACCTATACTAGTATTCCCAGAATAGGAAAAGACATTTCATGTGCATGTAGATGCATCAACCATAGCACTTGGAGATATTCTGGTGTAGCCAGGAGATGGAGAGTTAGACCATCCTATAGAATTTGCAAGCAAAAAACTATCAGAGTCAGAGTAGAACTACAATACTACAGAGAGAGAAGGCCTAGCAATGGTATATGCACTGCAAAATTTCAAACACTATATACTTGGGAAACATTTTAAAATGTTCACAGATCATTCTTCCCTCAAATACCTAGTCAATAAGCCAATGTTGGGGGGGAGGATATGTAGATGGTTACTGTTGTTTCRGGAATTTGACTTTGAAGMGATAATCAAACTAGGGAAGTTGAATGCAGGACCCGGTCACCTATCAAGGATCACCAATGGAGAGGAACCTACAAATTTAGAGGACAACTTCCYTGATGTGCATTTATTTTCACTCCAAGTAGMTGGTGAATATTTTGCTGACATCATTGAATACTTGAGTACAGGGAATGCACCAAAAGAATTCAACACTGCACAKAAGAAAAATATGGTATTTAGAGYTGTAGTCTATCAATTRWTTGCATGAYACTTATACAAGATGGGTGTAGAAAACATTTTGAGAAGATGTGTAGTAGAACATGAAAGGACTAGGATTTTAGTAGAGGCTCATGAGGGAATAGTTGGAGGACATTATGCAGGAAAATCTACCGCACAAAAGGTATTGCGTCTAGGACTATGGCAGTTGACCATTCATAGATATGCAAAGGGATACTACTAGATATGTGATGTATGTCAGAGAGTTGGAAAACCTAATAGACATGATGAGATGCCCCTAAGATTACAAGTAACCTTGCAAGTATTTGACAAATGGGAAATATACTTGTGGGACCAATTAACCCATCAACAAAGAGGTCAGGAGCAAGGTATATAATTACTGTGACATATTACTTAACGATATGGGAAGAAGCAACACCAGTGAAATATTGTAGCGCAAAGACATCAACACACTTCTTCTTTGAGAAAGTGATCAATAGATTTGGATTCCCAAGGATTTTGATGAGTGAACAAGGCACTCACTTAATCAATAGTACTATCAAGGATATGACCGAGGATTTTGAAGTCTATCATCAAAAGAGTACACCATATCACCCTCAAGAAAATGGGACAGTGGAAGGCTTTAATAAGATCCTAGAGAATGCATTGACAAAAATATGCAATGTCAATAGAGATTATTGGGATTTGAAGATACCAACAATATTATGGGAATATAGGACTACATGAAAAACATTGATAGGAAAAACACCATTCAGGTTGGTGTATGGAAAAGAAGTAATGGTGCCATTAACATTTTTGGTACCTAGTCTACGAGTAGAAGCAATCACCAACATGACAAAACGAGGTGTAGTACAAGAAAGTCTAAGTCAACTGATGGAAATGGAAGAAGATAGGATTCTAGCAAGATTTCACCAAGAAGTACAGAAAGCAAGGGACAAATCTTTGCATGACATACATATTAAAATGAATAGTTTCAAGGAGGGAGACCTAGTCTTGGTGTATGACAATAAATTTCTTCAACATCCAGGAAAATTCAGAATGCATTGGTTGGGACCATATGAAGTGAAGAATGTCATAGAGGGGGGAGATGTATAGTTGAAATGTTTAGGAGGTACAAAACTCAGAGGAATGATCAATGGGAGTCGATCGAAACTGTATAGGGACAATCAACCTCCTAGTACTTAGAAATTTACCGCGCAGTAAGAAGGTATGTATATAGTGTATTATAGTAGAAGGGAGATGAAATGAGAAAAAAAAATAAAAAGAAGAAAAAGAAGGAAATCCATAAAAAGTAAAAAGGCGATAAAAATAAAAATAGATCGACGCAGATGGAGGATCTTGATAGAATAGAACTGGTAGAACAAAAAAGTGCGCTGCAAGAAAACCAGGGTTCGAAAACACTGCACGTAGAAGAGAAATTAATGGGTAGAAAGGTACAACACGTAGGAAACAAAGAAAAAAGTGAAAAGTGACAACTGTTAGTGTGACACAACTGTCACTTCTCTGACCTGCTATAAAGTCGAAAAAAGGGGGGAAATCAACCCATTGTATTATTTTCTAAGGAGAAGAATGCAGAGCTGAGCGGAAGAACAACATAGTGCAAATTTGCGATACCATTTGTTGATTTGGAAGCTTGTAGTTTGGATTTCCTTTCCATGTCACCATTGAGGGTTGGAGCGTTGAGAAGGACTGGAAAAACACACAGAGTAGCACTTAGGTGCCACAAAAAGGAACAATTGAGATGCCTATAGTGGTGGATATGGAAGAAATCCGCACACCAGAGTATGAGAAGAACACATTGCATGTGGAAGAGGAGCAATACCCCGCATAGGAGCTCAAGCAGCCAGAAGAGGATGTCAAACGGATAGAATCTGACACGTCCAGGGGAAAAGGGCTGCAACAAGAAGAATCGACCACAGGTTCCATGTAGCAGGGCCTAGAGCCGGAACCAGAGCATGAAATGGAGAAAGAGGTTGTATCAAAGGGTATAGTATTGTCCCCACAAGGGAAAAAGAAGGTGTAAGCAGAAAGCAATGCGTAGGGCATGCAATGCACACATGAAGAACTAGGTATAGTGATGTCAAAAATCCACGAAGGAGTGAAGGCCGATGACAAGATGATAGGAGGGATGAGGGCCTCAAATATTTTGAACATGATGTCTTAGATGACATAAAGTTCCCACATTTGGCAGCATAGAGCTACCTGGAGAGTAGAGGAGAAGGCCCATAAGGAGAGCCACTGTTGGAGCCTACGTAGTCGATCCTGGGATTGTACAACACCATCATCATGAACTTATTAGACATACCGCACTTCGGGCATGAGAAACACATAAACAGATGTATCAAACAACTGTTAGTGAGAGGCATCTTATGGATGGTGTTGAGTTGAGAAAAAGGTATAAATATGCTCCTTATCACCATGGTTTATGATATAATCTTGATTGACTTTTATATTAATTATAAATAATTAGGAAAGAAAATGATTAAAAAGGCTTCTAGAAATATTATTGAGTGATATTAGATAATTTCTGAATTTCATTTTGAATTGTTTGATTTTATTGCAGGAATGGACAAATATTGTTAAGATAACTAAGAAGATTATGAAGATGCGTAGACTATTGGAGGTTGAAGAAATCGGGCGCAAAGAAGTTTTGAGGAAGATTGATTCTCTATTTTGTAATCTTTATAAATAGTAAAAGCAATCCTGAGGATCTCTCGATCCTCATGATAGCTTAATTTACCCATATCATTGTAATATATAGAGGGTGATGAACCATAGAGAAACATCCAAGAAATTTATCCAAGCATTTAGATCTCTGAATTACTCTGTACAAGAAGTCCATTATAAATGTTGTACTGGTTATGGAAAATAGGAGCATTGAGCATTTTTACCATCTTTGCGTATTGATTTTCTAGAAGCAGTACTTTTGAAGGCCGTCGGCCCAGTCAGAAGGAGTTACTATCTCAATCTGTAATCATATCAATTTGATTTCAGTTCTGTGATTCAAATCTCTTTGCAACAGTTAATATAAATGTGTGAGTGTGTTGATGTTTATAAATTGGTTATGCTATTTTACAAAGGATAGATGTTTCATTAGGTTATTGATTGTTGTTCCATTTCCCATTGTTGTAATTTATTTCTTGAAAGTTCCTCTCATTTTCACATACACTGTTCCTTTTATTAAATTTATAGTTGTTGTTCCTTTTGCTTAATTTTGAATTTGTTGTTCCTTCTCAATTTTACAGTACTTAAGATGTTATTTTCCAACAGGTTAGACAATCATTGATAGATTGGTTTATTTAGTATTTTCATAGATTAAATTCCTATTTCTTAGCTAGATGAATTCAACAAATTGGTTAATGTCTTTAATTCATAGCATGTTATTAATTAGATTATAATTCTGTTGAGTAAGATCTTAGTTTCAAAGTTTTAATGAATGTGTGAGGAACTTGATTATTGATAAACTCAGATTTGCTTTGACTACACGATTTTAACCTCTACAACTATATGCATAGATTTTGCTGATATTATTGAAAGAAAAGAAGAATCCACAGTTGATAAATTAATGTTAAACTAAGGTTGTTTTTAGGACATCTTTAGAGCCCAACATTTTGGCACCGTTGTCGGGAGAATGTCAAAGATAACATAGGTTGTGTCTCTGGAGGATGAGGTATTGAAAATGAAAGGTAAGAACCTATTTAGGAAACAAGTAAAATGATTGTGCCAACACCTACCTTTAACTAATGCATAGAGGTCATATAGCTACTTAGAATTTTGTGTGAGTGTGTATGACTAAGAAGAAATAAATTGAAAAATTAAAACCCCCACCAAAAACTACAAAATCCCAGGGCCCGGTGCTCCCTGGAAGAAGCACTTCCATAGACGAAATCATCCAAAAATATGAATCTCAAGCCTTGGTTGGATCTCAAAAAGGTTCTACCTGAATCCCTCAAGAAAAAAATTCACCAATTGTAGCTTATGCTGAGGTTCATAGAAGAACTGAAGGGACTGAGCAAAGCTTTCAAAATACATATACTCCACCTCTCATCCCTTTAGACAAGGGAAATTCTTGTAATTTGGAATAAGGAGAAGGGGAGACCAGTGGGGTTGTTAAAGAAAATCCATCACCACCACTTGATCTTGGATCTCCTGTGATTATGATAGGAGAAGGTATACCTGAAATCCCAGATAGAGGTAGCACGATTAAATCCCCTAGGGGACCAAGTAATTAATCACCCCAAATAGAACACCCAGACCAAGAAATCCCTCAAGGCTATTGGAATATCTTTGACCAATTGGCACAACAAAATCCACCGTGACCCCAGACTTCCACCTTGGAATATCCTATAGTCGATCTGGTTGCTAATGCCCCGATGAAATCCATTCCATTACAAAATCTTCCAACCTTTCATGAATTAATCTCAGAGGACCTCGATGCATTCTTATTTGAATTTGATGTCCTGTGTAGAGGTTATGACTACACCTCTGAACCCCAAAAACTGAAGCTAGTCCCTTCCACTTTGAAAGGAGAATATTTGCACTGGTTTATGGGATTATGAGGAGGAACTATAAATTTATGGGATGAAATGAAACAAGACTTCCTGACAAAATATCAAGATTACTGTAGAACCGGGGATCTAAAAGATGAAATCTTTCAAATGATTGCAAAAGAAAACAAGACACTAGAAGAATATGTTGAAAGATTTCAATATAATTTGCAAAGATCACCTTACGGTACATTACCAGGTGAGGTACTTAAAGCCACTTTGATAAAAGGTATGAAGGATGAATGGGTATAAACATTGAATTTAATGGGGAAAGGTGATATTTATCAAGAAACTTATGATAACATTATCCAATTGTGTATCCGGTGTTCACGTGGAAGTACATGAACTAGATTGGGAATGTAGGCACCCCTCACCAAAAATAGCAACATTACTAGTGGGGGTGTCACCCGAGCAGAAGTTGGCAATCTTTTAGAAAATTTCAAACTGAAATTTTGAGTACTCCGACTACACAATTGGATGTTCCGTAGGATAAACAGAAACAAGAAGAAGCAGAACAATCCTTGGCCATATTTTTCCACCTGTATTTTCCTTAGTCTGTACTTAAGGCTTGAAAGTACAGTGTCAAGGCATCCGAAAGTGGGTAATAGGTGTGGAATAAGGAAGAGTAAACCTTCGGTAAGGGAACCTAGGGAAAATTCCTACGTTGGCGCTATCTAGCTTCCAACTGTTCCTGGGTAGTTATGTCTCGTTCAATGGCTGTCCATGATTGTTCCAGTTCGGTCCGGTTAGTTGTTGTTTTGAGAATAGAGTCGAAGAGGTTTAAGGCGATGTGTGTTTGGTTCAATAGTTTGGGTTGAACGTTAGGTTGAGTTGGCACAGAAATTGTCATGGGGGAACAGTGAGAGTAGGAAAAACTTTAAGAAAGGTTAAGTGTTGTCTCAGTTTGGTCTTATAAAAGAGATCTTACGGTTGCAGAAATAAAATATGGATGCAAATCCAAGGCTCGTTCCCGTAACTGTATTATATTTTAATAAAAGGTGTGAGATGGGAGAAAAACATTGAGCTGTTTACAGTGTAAGGTTCCTACCAGGGGAAAATCTCACGACATAAACGGGAGAGGAAAATATGTAAGAAAATAACCAATGTAACAAAGAATATACGTAGAATTCTGAAAATGTAGATTGGTCTTACACCACTGATAGCTAGTGCAGAGGAAAGACAATAAACAATGATAGAAAACCCGAATTCATTCGTTATAGTAGTGGTCGTACTAAATTATAACGAAGCACATCAATTATGAATATGAATTGCAATGTAAAAATGAGATACAAGGAAACAAACTTGTAATACAGAAGTGACGGAATTGAGAATCTCCAGATCTGCTTGTATTAACTCTCAATGCAAAAACTCTATTACAAATGACTCAAAAAGGTCCAGCCTGGCGTATTTCTTCCTGTGATACATTTATACAATTTTTTACAAAGCAGGTAGAATCTCAATAGTCACACAATTTTTGGTTATGACAGAGGAGAGGGAAATCGCTCCATTTCTCCCATTCTGTCGTTACTTGGTGCCAGGCGTTTGCCGTTGTGTGAGCTCAGTACAGGTGATACATCAGTTTACTAGCTGGGATATTAACCGCGACGGTTCAACTTGACAACTAGATTCGAAGAAGTAGCATTCTCGGGCCAACTGTTGTAACTTGTCCTCCATCTGTCCATCGATGATCTCGATGGCACATAGTTGAGCACTGGGTTTGATCATGCACCTATCAACTTGGGCTATGTCCACCACGGTCAACTAATAGATATCGGCTGAATCTCTCTCTTCCTTTTCTTTCAAACCAAGTGAGATCTGTTCAACATTCATCTGTATCAACGTCTCGGCGTCGCATCCATTGTCGATGCCCAATATCTCGCCGTCTATAGAATTTAAAGCCTCCTCCAAGGAATGAGTTATCTTCAGGGCTTGTTGCTTTCCCTCAGTGATGTTATGCTCCCATTCCTTTAACAAAATATTTCCCCTGGTTTGTTCCGAGACAGTGAGTCTGTGAGCACCTGCGGAAACTCTGTTATTCATGGCTATCACTGCCTCCTGGAAGGCGACACGAACCGCTCCTGCATCCCTTTCTCTGGCAGCTAGGTTCTCGGAAACCTGGTTTACCAACAAACAGTTTTCTCGGATTGCTCCCATCTTGGCGAGAAAATTCTGTTGAGCCGAAGAGATTCTGCTCCAGATTTCGATTGCTTGGGATTTTAACATCTCAACGTTGATCATTCTGCTTTTGGCGACCTCTACCCGAGCCCGCAGCTCTTCAATCAAATTCCTCTGTTGGCTTGCCTGTATCCGACCGTCTCGGACCACTAGTTTTACTTGCTCGAGCTTGGCTTTGAGTACCTCTATTTCATTTTTATCAGCCAATCTGGCTTGCTCTATCTCCACGCTCGCCTCGCCTTTAGCATTTTCTGTGGCCGAGGCCAATCTGGCCTCGAGAGTCCGGATTAGGCGATTTTTTATTTTGAGCTGGTTCTTTAAAAGTCCGACAGAAAACTGATTCGCCGATGCATACGCTCCTAGCATCCCTGCAATCTCAGTGGCGAATTGCTAATTCTTTTTATTTTTTCCGTTGGTCATAACTTTGTACTTCTTAGCAGTCGAATATCCCTCCTAGTAGAATTCCCTCTTTACTACCGCTTTTCTCTTTTTATCAAAGAAAAACTCATTCGGAGGAAATTCCTCTGCTCTTATGGGCCTCAGTTCCTCATTGAATATCCATCCCTCCTCAATATTTCCCTGTGTCGACTGCAAGGCGGTGACAGAAGTGATGGGTTCCCAGATTTGTTTCGCTGATTTTCCTGGGGTGTCGAACGGGTTCTTCTTCTTTAGCGGTTCTGGGATCTTTGTCTCGGTTTCCGGATTCTATTTCTTTGGCGGGTCCGAAGTCTGTACCTCTGCTTTGGGATTCTTTGTTTGTTCCCCCTCGTCCTGGTGTTTTCCCGAGTCGGGAATTGCATCTTTGGGACCTTCAGCATCCTTCTGTTTTGTCTCGGAAACACCCGGACTCTCACCTCGCAACGCAGCGGGGAGAGAGCTTCATCTATGCTCCTGGAATTTTAATACAGCGGCCGTGTCTTCAGGTGCCAAGGATCAGATCCGAGCTAGGACTTCTTCATAAGACCTCGCCCCTCAGAAAATGTCATCCGAGGGTGAATTCTCATGCTCAAATCTCTTGAGCCCACAATTAGCTAAATGGTTGGTCACAACCCTCTGTGGATCATGTTTCTTATATTCGATGGAGACCAAATTTAGGTCTTCCAGGGCTGCAGCCTCGGCTTTGGCATGCTCGAAATCTAATAAAAAATAAGAATTCAACTGAATGGGAAAAGACGGCCATACCTTCTTTGAGTACCCTTTGAGTTGTTTACTCACCCCGCCAATTACTGTCTGCCGGGCGACCTCGCGACAAGCCAACTTGTCGGGAATGAACAATGGCAGCGCATGAGGGGGAACAGAAGCCCCGAAAAATATGAAGTACGATAACTCTGCCTCCACGTACTAGTCCGCTATGCTACTCAGATTTGTTGCAATGCTGTCCGAGATACGAGGTGGTGGGTGACCAAAAATGGCGATATGCAGGGGCACCATTACCCAGTTAAAAATTTCGTATGCAAAACTTTCTGCTTTGTTTTCCCATAGCTTTTTGTGATATACATGTATGGGTCTGTCTTTGGCCGGAGTCCAACCCCAAATCATCAATGGAAATGGTGTTATGGAGCATATTGTGTCCATAATATATGCGGACATGAATAATGAGGACGACCTCCCATTTTCCTTCTGTTCTCGATACTCTGTGACCCGGTTGGCCAAACTATCCGAAAGCATCTTTGCCCAATTAAACGAGCAACCTTCTGCGACCCGAAACATCAGAGGCATGCAAGGAAAAAATGCGATGTGTCCTCTCTCCCATATAGTCGGCATGTCATCATGGCCACGTATTTATACTGTGGTTCCAACGAAGCGATTGAATAAACGCCTTGGTCATTGGCTCTGAATTTTGCGGTGCGTGAAACCCAATCCTTTATCAAACCTCGCATGGTTTTATCATACTGGATGCACTCCTTCTCCTTGAATTCCTCTAGGAACTCAGTGCCATATGTGTAGTCAGACGTCGTCGGGAGCTTATACATGGTTTGTATATGTTCTGGCCTAAAAGTCTCGACCGTGACTCGCTGCCCGTTCATGATAGTCCTGGTGGGTATGTCTACATGATCCAACGCCCATCGGATCATGTCATAATATGGGAGCAACCGTGGTCTGGCTGCTACTCTGTGCATTCCAGATTGGACAACTATCTTGTATTTGGTGTTTAGATCATCTTTTTCGTTGCCGTCAGAGTCGTCTGAATAATCCACTAATTTTGATTGCAGAATGTCTAAAACAAATGACTAGTTGGGGACCGAGTCGACACTTCAGGGTGAAGTGTCGGAGACATTGTCTGAGCCTTGTCCTGCAACCTCAACATTCGCCTTTGCTGCTTTCCGCAGAGCCATAGCTGAAGCTTGCGTTTTAGCTCTTCTGCGATAGAACTGCGTATACATACAGAAATTAGTTTACTCAGAAGTGATGGGCTTTGCGTGGTTATGAAAATGCATTCGTTATAATGAAATGAAACTCTCACATATATTTGAAAACTTGGTACCTTTCAAAATAAGCCTATCAAATCGTAATTAGAAATAAATTTATTGCGTAAAATCCGATCTTACATGCGTAGATTTACCCTATTTCCCATTAATGTCATAAATTTCTGGCGGTTTGACAGTCGGTCGGAGTATGGAGAGAAATGGCTATCTCGGGAAACGTGCAAGCCTCGAGACGCGGGATATATCTTGTTTTATCTTAATTAATACGACCCCGCAAATGTTAATCAATTTCTTCGTTATTTGTTATATCGTGGACTTTCTCTTAACACTTTGAGTCTCCAACTCCCGAGACCGCGAGGACCGATTTTGGTTTAATTAAAGGTAATTGTGATTTGGGGGCATAACTAATTCTATAATCATTTTATTCGCCATATCGCAACTCGGGACTTCGAATACATGTTTCTGGGAGATTTATATGCCGAGTTGTGAAACTGCGAGATCACGATAACAAGGCTTAATTAAGGGGAAGATAACCTTGGATTAAGTGCTTAATTAATCGTGTTAAAATTACCTCATGACTTCCTGAGTTAGGGCTTCGAAGCTGTAACTTTTGAAAAAGATAGTGTCGAGTGGCGAATTGTCGAGAACAACCTCGACCATGGTTAGCTTTTTGACTCTAACCCTCGCCATGGGTTATCCAGAAAAGGCTTCACGTTCTCGGCTCTCGAGATTGTAAAAATAAAAATTTTGGTTTGACGGACGTCGAGGCGCGAAAATCCGACCACGTCTAATCATGAGTTAAAAGACTTTACCCTGGTTATTTCTTCGAGTGAAAATTTAAAACGGCTTCGCCGTTTCATGACTCGGGACATGTGAATTTATGAATTGCGGTATCTGACCTGCGAGATCCCAAAGTAGAACAAAAAGAGGGAACATTCTTACGAAAAGTAGGACTTGTTTCGAGAGTAGAAAAACGTCGCTACTCACGTGACCAAGTTTCAGAGGAATCATCCTCTCGGACGGAAAAAGAAAACCAACTTTAGATTTTCAAGTATCAAATTGAAAATTGAGACAGGGCAAAAACAAGGGCGGCTCCAACATAGGCTCCAACTAGGGATCCCGTCTTCCTATGAGGCGGGAAGAACAGTAGACCACGTGCCAATATTGGGTAAGTGGAGTCAAAAGCTCAATCAGACAGAAAGGTTCCAAGAAAAGAGGATCGAAGGGGGAAAATATTTCGTTCTTAACCTTGAAAAGTTTTGTCAAAATCAAATATTCTTTTCAAACACAACTGTAGTCTCTTTCACAATTTTCCCTTTCCCACTACTAGAATTAGGTATGTTTTAAGACAATCGAAACAGTCCTAGGATACTCCACATATCTTGTGGCTCTCGGCTTGCATCAAGAGAATAAGATGTATGTTTTTTAATTGGGGAGTCCCGTCTGAATTTTGGATGTGGATCAGGTTTTAGAAAGCGTTGGTTACTCGAGTAGAGTGATATTCATGTATAACAGCCTTACAAATATCTCAGACATTGCTTCACTGCCAGCGATCTTGTTCAGTACCCTGGTGAAGTTATCTGGCCCTTTTTACCGAATTTTCTTTCACCACTTCGGAATATATTTATGCATTTAAATGTTGAGACAAGGGCAATCATTTCTGAATTTCCTTTCATCGTCTTCTTGGACTAGGTGGGGGCAATCATTTCTGAATTTCCTTTCACCACTTGTCTTATAATTTACTTTTGAGCACGAAGATGGGGGCGATTAGTTTGTATCAGGGCTGACATCTGTGTAATACTTTGCATTAGAGGTCTGTCAACTTATTTTGATTACTCGGTACCGACCTTCCCTTGACCTTCACAACATCTTCGTTCTTAGGGAGAAAAGGAAAATAATCTTTAAAGGTTCATCCCTTTTGAGCAATCCTTAATCCTCCGATGCTATTGAAAAACCTAGGAAAGTTAGGATCACTCTAAACGTTCCTTCACCCAGCAGGGGATCAAGTAGTTGTGAAGACCCGTTCTCTTTCCACAATCTGTTTTGAAACTCACGAGGCTAAAACGAAAAACCTTAATCCCTTCAAAATGACACTGGAAGATGGCGACTTGCTAAAAGTTAGATCTGAAGATAGACCGGAGGCCAGGTAGCGATTTAATGATTGAAAATACGGAGGTCCAAACAATTTGAGACTGACTCTTGTAGGTATATCGGGGAGAGTTTATTTTGACTGATTGTTTTCAGATTGAGTGTATCATTCAAATCAATTTAAATCAAAGGTTATCAAGCCAAGCAATAATCCGGTTATCTAACATTTTAGCCGATATTGTAGTTTGAATGACGTTACCTCGATTTACTTTAACAGTCTTTCATAACATGTGTATTGAGAAAGCTCACCTTTACCTTTTCTTTTTACTTTCTTTGTGCATTATGAAGCTACTTTTTAGGTATCACCTGTTTCATGCTGATTTATTTCTGACACCGCCTTGTGAATTACTCTTCCTGCTAGCTTTGCAAGCAGTTGGGATCCTGTAAAAAGAAAATATGAACTTTATTTGAAATATGTCGAAAAATTATGAACAAAAGAGAACGGAAAGCCAAAAGGGTAATGTTTTGAATAAAAATGCATATATGTACACAAATTTTATTTTATTTTATTTATTTATTTATTTTTCCTAAAAATGGCGACTGTTATGTCATGTAATGTTTCAGATATCTCCCGTTGACAGGGGCGCTGAGGACTTCTCCGTCGATGTTTTCCAGCAAGAAGAATTTTTTTCCTTCTGGAGCCGAGACCCTGAATGGTCCATACCAGAGGTGGTCAAATTTACCATGCTTCGCTGCTTCCTCTTTTCTTGCATCCCATCTTAGTACTAAGTCGCCTGGAAGGAATTCCCTGTCCTTTGACTTGAGATCGAACAACGCTTTCATTTCATCCTAGTAATTTTTCATTTTTCATCAACTTCAACTCTATGTTGTTGAACTTCGATCAGCTGGTTAATTCTCATGGTTACATGATTTGGTTCTTCGTTTTGATCCTACCATAACTTCATCACTGGCAGCACTAGGTTTATAGGTAGGACCGCGTCTGCCCCATAGACCATCTGAAATGATGAAATGCCGATAGACCTTTTAGTGCTGATGTGGTTTTCCCATAATGCGTATTTCAAGTGCACATGCCAGGACCTTTTATTTTCATCCAGAACTTTCTTGATTATGTTCACCAGGCTCTTGTTAGATGATTCAGCCAATCCATTTCCCTGGGGCTAATATGCAGTGGAATGGATGAGAACGATATTATACTTCTGACAGAAGCTGATCATAGCCATAGATTTTAAGGCCTGGGCATTATCGGTAACTATCTTTCGGGGACACCCAAATCTTGACAAGATATTGTCTTCCAAGAAATCGATCACCACCGAGTCTGTTTCCCATTTGGTTGGAATGGCTTCCACCCACTTAGTAAAATAATCCGTAGCTGTTAAGATCCACTTATGCTGAGCACTGGAATGAGGATTAATTTCCCCTATGAAGTCTAGACCCCATTGTTGAAATGGAGTTTCAGCTTTGACTGGAACAAGTGGCAGTGCAGGGAGTTTCTGTTTACCAACGAATATTTGACAAGGGTTGCACGCATGTACTTTGGCATTGACATCTGAAAATAGTTTCGGCCAATAATATCCAGCCCTCAAGATCTTATAGGCGGTGGCTCTCCATGAATGGTGTCCTCCACAGACTCCTTCATGAAATTCCTCTATAACCCGTGGAGTTTCTGACTCAACCAAACAGACTAGCAGGAACCCGAGTGGATCCTTCCAGTATAGCTGATTTTCGGCGATGCAATATTTTACAGCATGGAGTTTTAAAGTTCTGCACTTCGCTGGTGATAGTTCATTTGGGCATTTCAAGTTTAACAAGTAGAACACTATGTCTTTATACCCGTCTGACGATATGAACTTTTCCTCGACCTTACTCGGATTTGTTTAGTCATCCGACTCGTGCAGGTGTGTGTCTCCATCTTCTTCTTGCAGGAAATTAATATCAAGAGCTCTAAGATTCGACTCAGCCAAGAGTTTGGCCAGACCCTGACCCTTTAGTCAGCTTGACTTCCAAATCGAATTCTTGTATTTTAGCGAGCCATCACCCTCTTTTTCCGTCACTGTCCGGATGTACCAATATGTCTTTTACAGAACTGGTAGGCACATACGCGATTATTTTTGAATGTAGCACATAGGTTCTAAATGCTTTCAATGCCTTTACCATTGCGTATGCTTGTTTTTCTATTATGTCATATTTCAGTTTTGCATCTCTGAGGCTTTTGCTAAACAACGCTATTGGTTGTTTGAACCCCTCTTCATTTTTCTGCAAGAGTACCGCGACGATGGTATGTTCAGAAGAAAAAGAGAAGATGAGAAAATCTTTCAGATAATCCGGACTTGCTAACACAGATGCCTCGCTTATAACTTTTTTAATATGCGTGAACGATGCCCTGGCCTCGGTGGTCCAATTTACCTAGTTGTCCTTCTTCAACATTCTTGTAATCAGTTTGACAATCTCAGTGAAATTGGGAATGAACCTTCGTAGAAAATTTATCTTTCCTAAGAATGATTGAATTTCTTTTATATTTCTCGGGATAGTGATAGTATCTATCACTTCAATCCTCTTAGGATCAATCTTGATTCCTTCCTTAGATACGACATGGCCCAGAAGCTTACCTTCCCGCATAGCGAAATGTGATTTCTTTGGATTCAGGGATAGGACAAACCTGTGGCACTTTTCAAAAGTTTGTTTTAGATGCGTCAAATGTTCTTCGTCAGTTTTAGAAAAAATCGCCAGGTCATCGAGGTAAATAACTATGAACTTGTCTCTTTCTCCCACGAAAGCGATGTCCATAGCTTGCTGGAAAGTGGCCCCTGCATTCATCAAACCAAAAGGCATTTTGTCATACATGAAAGTACCCCAGGGCATGGTGAAAGCAGTTTTTTCCCTGTCTTGTTCATTCATAGCGATCTGATTATAACCAGAGAAACCATCTATCATAGACATTCGATTAGCTCCAACGAAATTTTCTAAAACATGGTCCATCTTGGGCAGCGGGTAATTATCTTTGAGAGACGACTTGTTTAAGTTTCGGAAATCCACACATAGTCTGATTTCCCCGTTCTTTTTCCTGACTAGGACTAGGTTAGCTACCCAGTCCGAGTATCTCAGAGGCACGATTATTTTCGCGTCCAAGAGTTTTTTAACTTCCTTTTCTATCACGGGTAACAGAATGGGGTTAATTTGCCTAAGATTTTGCCTAAACGGTTTGACCCCAGGCTTCAAAGGTATCTTATGATCAATAATGGAAGTGTCATACGTTTTCAATTCATCATAGGACCAGGAGAAAACATATTTATATTGTCTGAGTAAGTCTTTATACTTAACTTTCACTTTGGGAGGGAGGAACTTCAATATCTTTACCATCCGGTGTTCCTTTTCAGTTCCTAAATCATAGTCCTCCACTTCTTCTGGTTGGGGCTGCAAAGTGGACTTTACCGGTACATCGTTCTGATCAAAAAGTCTTTCCAAAGGAATCAATCCTCTGGGGATCTGATTGCTTTTAAGGACCAACATACGATGATCTGCAATTTTTTCTCGGAAGATTTCAGGTTCCTCTCCTTCTTGCATGATCCACATTGAGTCGTTCTGATTTTCTTGGTCAACATGAGTTTCAAAGAATTCGCCTACCGCTGTAAGTAATTTCTTAATTTTTTCGTCATCTTCAAATACTTGCCAGTGTCGGATATTATCTGGTATGGAGGGTTTGTATCTGATTTCAATGTGATACTTCAGTTTGAAGGTCGTGGGAGGAGAGAAGGTTGAAGTTGCCTTTGCCAATGCATCAACATGTAGATTCTCTTCACGAGGGATAAAATGGATATTTATGGATGAGAAATTTTTTTCCATGAGATCCCAAGCACAATTTATATACGCTCTTAGTTTGGGATGCCTGGCTAGGTATTGTCGGTTTACTTGTTTTACTATCAATTTTGCATCACTATATACCTCCAAGTTTTTTATATTTAGCTTTTTGGCAGCCTCTAATCCTAAGATCAATGCTTCATACTCGCATACGTTATTAGTGTAATATATGTCCCACTGCAAATGATAGGATAAAGGAACAATGAACTTACCTTCAGGTGCCACCAAAATCACTCCAGCACCTGCCCCTTCAGAAGACGAAGCACCGTCAAAATACATTTTCCAGACACCAATATTACATAGATCTTATGTCATGGTGTTTGACTCTTCTTGATTTGTATCGATTTCCTCCAGGCAACCATCCAGACCATCATCAAAAGACAAGATGCAATTTCCCAGATCTTGGTCTGCAATGTAAATAGGGAAGTTGTGCGGGTTTTGAGGGTCACTGACCGTATATGCTAATCTTGTTTCTCTGTATAAACGAGTGAACTAACCACCAAACACAGGGATTGTGGAATAAGTCATGTCTAACTGAAGAGAACCCCCCAACTTGGCTTCCCATGACCTATATAACAACATGCCATACTTAGGGGGAATATTGGCGATAACCACATCCATCAGGATACTCTTAACCGGGACCTGCGCCAGGGTAACTACCAGATCCTTTATCATCCCCATGAATTTAACCTTCCTTGAATCAAAAGAGTACAGATTTCCATAAGGTCTTGTGATATGGAGACCCAACTTCTCCATTATAATCTTGGGCATAATAGTATGGGAAGCTCCGGAGTCTAACATACAATTATGCAGCAACTGGTCGTATACGTTCAGGGTGATATAAAAGGGAGCGATGTTGTCTTTGGACCCTTCAAAATGGGGACCAAAAGTGATGTTAGGTCTATCATCTTCCAAGTTTATGGCATCGGACTGGCTTTCTAGCTCAGAGATACCTATCATTTTGGTAATTTGTTTGCGATAAACGGGGTTTTTCGCTAATTCCACCAAAGGGATTGGTATCTTAATTTTGTTTAACTCATTTTCAAAACTAAAAGCTCCACTCACCTTGTCTGATTCTCCGGTTGAGACTTCTAAATTCTTCTTTTCTGACTTATTTGTCTGGACAGATTTAGCATTCATGGTCCTAGTTGAAGACATAGCTTTATTTACGGGTTTGGTTGGCTGTGTTTGAGTTCCAACTTTTTCCACCTCGGACTCTTGAGTGCTTACTTTTATAGTTTTGTTGTTGGGTAATGGGGTCTCGTTCGAAGGAGGCTCATAAGCTTGGCCTCTTTGAAGGATTTTCTTGGGTTGAGTCGTGGAGGTGGGCTTATTCTTAGATCTCAGATTGTACTTTGGTTGAAAATCAGCCATCATTATCTCAGTTTCTGATTGAGATTCACAGATCTTGGTGTGATCACCCTCCTCACTCTCATTTGATGGCTTTGGCGTATTGAGAGACTTTTCGTAGTCTTCGTGAGTTAGATATGGTTGACTACAGTCATCACCGAAGTTTGTGACATCATTATTTGAATCCTCGAAGTCTTGAAAATCGTTGGCTCCTATAAAATTTTCATTCTTCAAGGGAGCTTGTATTTTTTGATCCTCCTTTTTTATTTGTCTTTGTTGATTAGGAGGGTTTTGATTTTTCCTGAAATCTTTTTTCGGGTAAGAGTCAGCTTTGGCCTGTTCGAGTTCCATCCAGGCTATTTTATTTGACAACTCTTTAATCACTCTAGCCATATCGTCCACCCTATCGTCTAAGGATTTATTGGACCTTGAAGGGCCAGCTTGTTCTCTAAAGTGCTTGGTCTCTCGGTTTCCAGTCTCTACTCTAGCCTTAAGTTTACTCGAAGCCATCATATTAGATTCTATCTCTACCGCATCGTCCTGCATACGGTTTAAGGTGGATCCCCTTCGCTCTCGCAAAAGTAGTGTGAAATCCAGCTCGAAAGCTCCAGCGAAAGTCACATTGGCCGCGGGTTGAGATGGTTTGACTTCAGCTGGGATTTTATTGTACAGTTTGTTGAATCTCAGAATGAATTCCATGACTGTTTCTAAATTCTTTTTCTTCAAAGACCCAAATTCGATTAGATAATAGAGATGGTCTTTTCGCTTGCCCCATTGTCTGAGGAAATCATCCTCCAAAGCATCATATGACGTGATAGAAGCTGCGGGTAGGATCCGAAACCAAGTTCGGACCTGACCTTCAAAGGTTTGGACAAGGAGTCTCGAATACACATCCTCATGCTTGATATCGAAGATATCTGCAAATTGGTCGAAAAAATTAATATGTTCAGCAGTGGTCAGATCTCCCTCCCCGGTGAATTTCGGTAAATTTTTTATGTAATTTTCTGGAAGATCGTGTAGGGGGACGAGCAATACTAAATGGGCGTATCTGGCTGCGACTTTCACAAAAATTCTGGGAGGGGGGGCAGGCCCTTGACCTCCACCTCCTCCTAGAGGGACACCTCCACCTCCTCCTAGAGGGACTCCTCCCCCTCCTCCTCCAATGAACCCTCCGCCTCCTCCTATAAACCCTCCACCTCCTCCTCCAGCAGCTTCCATCGTTGTTTGTGGGGAGTTATACAGGGGGTTTTGGAAAATTAAAAGGGAATCTTTAATTTCTTCGCGAAGAGGAAAGTCTAGTGAGGAAGGATAAGGAACGCGAGGACTGAGAGAATTTGAGGGTTCGAAAGGACTCTCATCCTTCAGTGATGGGATTTCAAGTTGGTAAACTGCAGCGGTTGGCTTAAAAGAGCCTCTCGCCTTTAGAATTTTTTCGGGATCGGTAACGGGCGTAATCTTCTCACCATCTGGGTTTTGTCTAGTATTCCTTCGAACGAATGCCAGTTTATTTCTTCGTGGAGTCACCAAGTGAAAGATAAAAGCCTTAAAAGGTGTGTACTCTTTGTTCACTATCAAAGGGTAACACTTTCAACGAAAAACAATTGTCGTTTTCCCAGGGAAAAATATTTCGTAACTTCGGTCCCTGGCAACGGCGCCAGAAAGATGTTGTTCCTGAGTCTGTACTTAAGGATTGAAAGTACAGTGTCAAGGCATCCGAAAGTGGGTAATAGGTGTGGAAGAAGGAAGAGTAAACCTTCGGTAAGGGAAACTAGGTAAAATTCCTACGTTGGTGCTGTCTAGCTTCCAACTGTTCCTGGGTAGTTATGTCTCATTCAATGGCTGTCCATGATTGTTCCAGTTCGGTCCGGTTAGTTTCTGTTTTGAGAATAGAGTTGAAGAGGTTTAAGGCGATGTGTGTTTGGTTCAATAGTCCCGGTTGAAATTTAGGTTGATTTGGCACAGGAATTGACATGGGGGAAGAGTGAGAGTAGGAAAAACTTTAAGAAAGGTTAAGTGCTGTCTCAGTTTGGTCTTATAAAAGAGATCTTACGGTTGCAGAAATAAAATATGGATGCAAATCCAAGGCTCGTTCCCGTAACTGTATTATATTTTAATAAAAGGTGTGAGATGGGAGAAAAACATTGAGCCGTTTACAGTGTAAGGTTCCTACCAGGGGAAAATCTCACGACATAAACGGGAGAGGAAAATATGTAAGAAAATAACCAATGTAACAAAAAATATATGTAGAATTCTGAAAATGCAGATTGGTCTTACACGGCTGATAGCTGGTGCAGAGGAAAGACAATAAACAATTACAGAAAACCCGAATTCATTCGTTATAGTAGTGGTCGTACTAAATTATAACGAAGCACACCAATTATGAATATGAATTGCAATGTAAAAATGAGATACAAGGAAGCAAACTTGTAATACAGAAGTGGCGGAATTGAGAATCTCCAGATCTGCTTGTATTAACTCTCAATGCAAAAACTCTATTAAAAATGACTCAAAAAGGTCCAGCCTGGCGTATTTCTTCTTGTGATACATTTATACAATTTTTTACAAAAAAGGTAGAATCTCAATAGTCACACAATTTTCGGTTATGACAGAGGAGAGGGAAATCACTCCATTTCTCCCATTCTGTCGTTACTTGGTGCCAGGCGTTTACTGTTGTGTGAGCTCAGTACAGGTGATACATCTGTTTACTAGCTGGGATATTAACCGCGACGGTTCAGCTTGACAACTGGCTTCGAAGAAGTAGCATTCCCAGGCCAACTGTTGTAACCTGTCCTCCATCTGTCCATCGATGATCTCGATGGCACATAGTTGAGCGCTGGGTTTGATCATGCACCTATCAACTTGGGCTATGTCCACCACAGTCAACTGAGAGATATCGGCCGAATCTCTCTCTTCCTTTTCTTTCAGACCAAGTGAGATCTGTTCAACATTCATCTGTATCAACGTCTCGATGTTTCCTCCATTAGCGATGCCCAGTAGCTCACTGTCTATAGAATTTAAATCCTCCTCCAAGGAATGAGTTATCTTCAGGGCTTGTTGCTTTCCATCAACGATGTTATGCTCCCATTCCTTTAACATAATATTTCCCCTGGTTTGTTCCGAGACAGTGAGCCTGCGAGCACCTGCAGAAACTCTGTTATTCGTGGCTATCACCGCCTCCTAGAAGGTGACACGAGCCACTCCTGCATCCCTTTCTCTAATAGCTAGGTTCTCGAAAACCTGGTTTACCAACAAACAGTTTTCTCGGATTGCTCCCATCTTGGTGAGCAAATTTTGTTGAGCCGAAGAGATTCTACTCCGGATTTCGATTGCCTATGATTTGAACATCTCGGCTTTGATCATTCTGCTTTCGGCGACCTCTACCCGAGCCCACAACTCTTCAATCAAATTCCTCTGTTGGCTTGCCTGTATCCGACCATCTTGGACCACTAGATGTACTTGCTCGAGCTTGGTTTTGAGTACCTCTATTTCATTTTTATCATCCAATCTAGCTTTCTCTATCTCCACACTCGCCTGGCCTTTAGCATTTTCCATGACTGAGGCCAATCTGGCCTCGAGAGTCCGGATTAGGCGATTTTTTCTTTTGAGCTGGTTCTTTAAAAGTCCGACCAAAAACTGATTCACCGATGCATATGCTAATAGCGTCCCTGCGATCTCAGTGGCGAATTGCTCATTCTTTTTATTTTTTCCGTCGGTCATAACTTTGTACTTCTTAGCAGTCGACTCTCCCTCCTGGTAGAATTCTCTCTTTACTACCGCTTTTCTCTTTTTATCAAAGAAAAACTCGTTCGGAGGAAGTTCCTCTGCTCTTATGGGCCTTAGTTCCTCATTGAATATCCATCCTTCCTTGATATTTCCCTGTGTCGACTACAAGGGGGTGACAGAAGTGATGGGTTCCCCGATTTGTTTCGCTGATTTTCCTAGGGTGTCGAACGGGTTCTGCTTCTTTAGCGGTTTTGGGGTCTTTGTCTCAGTTTCTGGATTCTGTTTCTTTGGTGGGTCCGGAGTCTGTACCTCTGCTTAGAGATTCTTTGTTTGTTCCCCCTCGTCCTGGTGTTTTCCCGAGTCAGGAATTGCATCTTCGGGACCTTCAACATCCTTATGTTTTGTCTCGGAAACACCCGGACTCTCACCTCGCAACACAGCGGGGATAGAGCTTCGTCTATGCTCCTGGAATTTTAATATAGCGGCTGCGTCTTCGGGTGCCAAGGATCGGATCTGAGCTAGGACTTCTTCATAAGACCTCTCCCCTTGGAAAATGTCATCTGAGGGTGAATTCTCATGCTCAAATCTCTTGAGCCCACAATTAGCTAAATGGTTGCTCACAACCCTCTGTGGATCATGTTTCTTATATTCGATGGAGACCAAATTTAGGTCTTCCAGGGCTGCAGCCTGGGCTTTGGCATGCCCGAAATCTAATAAAGAATAAGAATTCAGCCGAATGGGAAAAGACGACCATACCTTATTTGAGTACCCTTTGAGTTCTTTACTCACCCTGCCAATTACCGTCTGTCGGGCGACCTCGCGACAAGCCAGCTTGTCGGGAATGAACAATGGCAGCGCATGAGGGGGAACAGAAGCCCCGAAAAATCTGAAGTACGAGAACTCTGCCTCCACGTACCAGTCCGCTATGCTACTCAGATTTGTTGCAATGTTGTCCAAGATACGAGGTGGTGGGTGACCAAAAATGGCGATATGCAGGGGCACCATTACCCAATTAAAAATTTTGTATGCGAAACTTTCTGCTTTGTTTTCCCATAGCTTTTCGTGATATACATGTATGGGTCTGTCTTCGGCCGGAGTCCAACCCCATATCATCAATGGAAATGGTGTCATGGAGCATATTGCGTCCATAATATATGCGGACATGAAGAATGAGGACGACCTCCCATTTTCCTTCTGTTCTCGATACTCTGTGACTCGGTTGGCCAAACTATCTGAAAGCATCTTTGCCCAATTAAATGAGCAACCTTCTGCGACCCGAAACATCAGAGGCACCCACGCAAGGAAAAAATGCGATGTGTCCTCTCTCCCATATAGCCGGCATGTCATCATGGCCACGTATTTATACTGTGGTTCCAACAAAGCGATTGAATAAACGCCCTGGTCATTGGCTCTGAATTTCGTGGTGCACGAAACCCAATCCTTTATCAAACCTGGCATGGTTTTATCATACTGGATGCACTCCTTCTCCTTGAATTCCTCCAGGAACTCAGTGCCATATGTGTAGTCAGACGTCGTCGGGAGCTTATACATGGTTTGTATATGTTCTGGCCTAAAATTCCCGACCGTGACTCGCTGCTCGTTCATGATAGTCCTGGTGGGTATGTCTACGTGATCCAACGCCCATTGGATCATGACATAATATGGGAGCAACCGTGGTCTGGATGCTACTCTGTGCATTCCAGATTGGACAACTATATTGTATTTGGTGTTTAGATCATCTTTTCGTTGCGGTCGGAGTCATCTGAATAATCCACCAATTCTAATTGCAGAATGTCTGAAACAAATGACTAGTTGGGGACCGAGTCGACACTTCGGGGCGAAGTGTCAGAGACATTGTCTGAGCCTTTTCCTGCGACCTCAACATTCGTCTTTGCTGCTTTTCGTGGAGCCATAGCTGAAGCTTGCGTTTAAGCTCTTTTGCGATAGAACTGCGTATACATACATAAATTAGTTTACTCAGAAGTGATGGGCTCTGTGTGCTTATGAAAATGCGTTCGTTATAATGAAATTAAACTCTCACATATATTTGAAAACTCAATACCTTTCAAAATAAGCCTGTCAATTCGTAATTAGAAATAAATTTATTGCGTAAAATCCGATCTTACATGCGTAGATTTACCCTATTTCCCATTAATGTCATAAATTTCTGGCGGTTTGACAGTCGGTCGGAGTATGGAGAGAAATGGATATCTCGGGAAACGTGCAAGCCTCGAGACGCGGGATATATCTTGTTTTATCTTAATTAATCCGACCCCACCAATGTTAATCAATTTCTTCTCTATTTATTATATCGTGGACTTTCTCTTAACACTTTGAGTCTCCAACTCCCGAGACCACGAGGACCGATTTTGGTTTAATTAAAGGTAATCGTGATTTGGGGGCATAATTAATTCTATAATCATTTTATTCGCCATATCGCAACTCGGGACTTCGAAGACACATTTCTGGGAGATTTATATGCCGAGTTGCGAAACTGCGAGATCACGATAACAAGGCTTAATTAAGGGGAAGATAACCTTGGATTAAGTGCTTAATTAATCGTGTTATAATTACCTCGTGACTTCATGAGTCGGGGCTTCGAAGCTGTAACTTTTGAAAAAGATAGTGCCGAGTGGCGAATTGCTGAGAACAACCTCGACCACGGTTAGATTTTTGCCTCTAACCCTCGCCATGGGTTATCCAGAAAAGGCTTCGCGTTCTCGGCTCTCAGGATTGTAAAAATAAAAATTTTGGTTTGACGGACGCCGAGGCGTGAAACTCCAACGACGTCTAATCATGAGTTAAAAGACTTTACCCTGGTTATTGCTTCGAGTGAAAATTTAAAACAACTTCGTCGTTTCGTGACTCGGGACGTGTGAATTTATGAATTGCAGTATCCGACCTGCGAGATCCCGAAGTAGAACAAAAAGAGGGAACATTCTTACGAAAAGTAGGACTTGTTTCGAGAGTAGAAAAACGTCGCTGCTCACGGGACCAGGTTTCAGAGGACTCATCCTCTCGGACGGAAAAATAAAACCAACTTTATATTTTCAAGTATCAAATTGAAAATTGAGACAGGCCAAAAACAAGGGCGGCTCCAACACCATCGATGCAGAAAGAAACATGGTCCGAGGGAGTGTCCTTTGGATGCGGTTTGGGTTTGCGCCATCTGTTCCAAATACCATGCAACAGATCAATGTCCATCACTCCTAGGACTAAAAGTTGTCTTTAAAGAAGAGGAAGAGGAAACAAAACCAATATATATGATATCTCAACATCACCAATGGCAGGCTCATACAATTGGTATGCTACAAGATCCTTCCTCTTTCTTTTCTGGGCAGTATAGTCAACAACATAATTATGGAAACACATGGCAAGGCCAACCATTTGCTAACCCCACCTAACAGTCCCAACAATGTCCTACTTCACCCTGGCCAAATCAATCAGCTGCAAATCCCACCTAGCCAAATCAATCAACTGCAAATCCCACCTAGCCTAACTCGCAATACCCTACCCCATCGTGGCAGAATTCAAAATCCTTCACAGTGGACTAACACAATTGCCCAAGCCCACAATTGGAATCAAAATTGGCAACGCCCCATGGGGATGACCAATAAACCCATGGGGATGGATCCTCAAGCTCAACCCACTTTACAAGCTCCAATCCAATTACCCTAGAACCCTCAAACTCAAATGCGCCCTCAATTACCAGCTCAACCCAACCAAAATCCTAATAATAGTCCAACCCAAATTGTGCAAATTATTGAAAATTTGAATGGGCAAATCAACTCTGTAGGGTGCAACAAACTCCGGTTGAGGTCAAGGCGCATAATTTCTCCTAAAGAAAGTAACATTCACCAAGATTAGGAGAATGAAAATAATATACAACCAACAATAACACCCTCAACTGTGGTCATAACAAAAGAAGTAGAACAAGGGGGAAACAAAGTCGAGCAACATAATCCTGATGAAGACGTAATTCCTCCTCCCCCATTTCCCAAGAGGCTAACGATAGAAAAACCACATGTATATCCTAACTTCAATATCGTAGGGTAACTAAAGAATCTATATGTTAAGATTCCACTGCTACAGGCTCTGCAATACATCCCAATTTATGCAAAGACAATTAAGGAATTATGTGGGAAGAAGCATGTCAGGAAAGCTAAAAATCCATCAACTATTCACATGGTAGGAGCCTTGTCCAACTTTATTCTAGGCAGGCAGGAGCCGATCAAGTAGACAGACCCAAAGAATCCTGTGGTAACAGTTCAGATACAGGGCTATTTTTTTCCAAATACACTAGTGGATTTGGGGGCAGCCATTAATATCTCGACCATCAAGACCTGTAACATCCTAGGTTTCACCTCCTTCGAACCTACTTCAATTATGTTACAATTGGCTAATAGATCAATGATTAAACCAATCGACACATTAAAAGATAAAGAAATTGTGGTTGACTCTTGGGAATAACCAGATGATTTCCTATTTATCAACCCAAGAAGTGGACTCGATGGACACCCATTGATACTGGGAAGACCATGGCTCGCAAAAACAGATGCATACATAGGATGTCACACAAGAAACATGACAATTTCTAGAGGAAGTGCTACAAAGAACCTCATCCTGTATCCTCCAGCTAAACCGAGTTCGCATATCATACATCAACAGTTCCCACCACCTAGATATCTAGAAAAAATCTACGATCTTCTCTCACACTAGAAGAAGCTCTCAGACTCAAGAACCAACTATAATATGATGTGATCAATATCTTCATTAATAACCCAACCATTATAAGCAACCCAACATGTCGAATGCTAAAATCGGTTTTAGATAATGAAGCACAGGGAGATCCTTTGGAAGAATTGATGGAGCAACAAATTCCCACTACTTCTTTCCATAAAAACATATCAGTTGAAATTGCACCAGGGAGGTTTCTGAATATTAATGCTAATTTGAATGAGCAACAACAACAAAAATTGATTCAAATCCTTTCTAAATATCAACAAGATTTTTCTTGGGAGTACCCTGACATGAAGGGCATCGATCCCCAACTCTATACACATCATATCTATATTGAGAAAGATGCCCGACCCATCCGACAACCCCAACGAAGATTGAACCCTCATCTCAAGGATGTTGTTAAAGAAGAGTTACATAAAATGTTGGATGTAGATTTTATATATCCTATTTCAGAGAGTTGGTGGGTTTCTCCACTAGTAATCATCCCCAAGAAGAATGGGAAATGGTGAATCTGTGTAGACTACAAAGAACTCAATAAGGATACTCAAAAGGACCACTTTCCCTTACCTTTTATTGATAAGGTCCTTGACACTTTAGCAGGGAAGCAATTTTTTTCCTTCTTAGATGGCTTTAGTTGTTATAATCAGATCTAGATTGCTCCAGAATACCAAGATAAAACTACATTTACATGTCCCTAGAGTACCTTTGCATATAAAGTATTTCCCTTTGTATTATGTAATTCTATAGCCACATTTCAAAGAGCCATTCTGAGCATATTTTCTGAACTGATTAATGAAGGACTTGAAGTTTACATGGACGATTTCACCCCTTATGACATTGATTTTGATAAAGCTCTAAGAAATATGGAGAAGGTACTGGAACGATGCATTTCTACCAGGCTATGTTTGAGTCATGAGAAATGTCATATGATGATGAACAAAGGTGTGGTACTAGGACACTATGTTTCTACAGATGGAATTAAGGTAGATCCAACAAAAATAGAGGTAATTCTTAATCTACCTACACCTCGTACACAAACTGAGGTATGTAGTTTCCTTGGGCATGTAGGCTATTATCGTAGATTCATAGAAATGTTTTCAAGAACAACTGCACCTTTACATGCTTTGACTGGTAATGCGGAATTCCAGTGGTCTAATAAGTGTGATGTTGCATTTGCATAACTCAAAAGGTTGGTCTCAAAATCACCAGTGCTAAGAGGACCAAACTAGAAATTTCCATTTCATATTTCTATAGATGCATCAGATATTTCCATAGGCGTTGTCCTTGGACAGGAAGAAGACAAGAAACCTTATGTTATTTATTTTATTAGCAAAAATATTACTTCCACTAAATTAAATTATATAGTAACAAAAAAATATTTTTAGCTGTTATACATGCTATTAATAAATTCTGCCACTATATAACAAGCTATCCAGTTATTCTGTATACTGATCATTCAACTATTAAATATTTAGCTAACAAACTGATTACTAATGGACGTGTTACTCGGTGGTTATTACTATTGAAGGAATTCAACATCACCATCAAGGATTGTCCCGGGAGAGAGAATCTCGTTGAAGATTTCTTTTCTCGCATACCCAAAATAGATGATTCTTTCACAGTTGAAGACCAATTTCCAGACGAACACATGTTTGTTGTCACTATTAAGACACGATGGTATGCAGATGTGGCAAATTATCCGGAAGCTGGGAAACTACCATCACACCTATCATCAAGAGAAAGAAAACTGATCGTCCAACAGAGTGCACGGTTCTCCTGGATTGGTGGATATATTTTCCACACATGGGCTGACCTCCAGATCTGAAGATGTGTAAGAGATGATGAAATTTATGATATATTGAAGGCAGGTCATGATGAGCCCTATGGTAGACATTTTGCAGATCTCTAAACTGGGCATAATATTTTACAGATGGGATATTATTGGCCCCCAATATTCAAAGACTTAAAGAAATATGTCCATACCTGTGACAACTGTTAGAGGATGGGTCGGCCAAGCCAAGCTAATGAAATTCCCTACAAGCACAAGTGGTGGCAGAACCTTTTGAGAGATGGGCACTGGACTTTGTTGGCCCCTTCAACCCAAAATCAAACCAAAAGGCGTATATATTAGTCACAACAGACTATACGACCAAATGGGTAGAGGCAATAGCCTTGTCAAATGAAACAGAGGAAGCAATAGTTAAGTTTCTCTTCGAATTATTTGTATGCTATGGATTACCCAGGGAAGTAATCACTGACGGAGGGTTGCAATTTACAACCCATAAAATCACGACCACCTTGCACAATTATCATATTAAACATATAGTTACTTCTCCATACCACCCATAGGAAAACATAGAAGTAGAAAGTACCAATAAATTCTTGGAGGAAATTTTGAAAAAAACAGTCTCAACAAACCGTCATAATTGGG
>SNQJ01S0026779.1:35519-48752 GCA_010110895.2 Picea sitchensis | reverse complement strand
GGAGGGTTATCATCATTCTACATTTGTCTGCAGATTGGGACATCTTGGAGCCATAGGGGACGTCCTGTGATTCAGTAAAACTCAGATCTAGGGAGATCTGCTTGAGATCTGAGTCTGAAACTTCTCCCACGGGATTCTCATAGCCCGATCTGTATTCTTGGAGATTTTCAGAGCATTTGGAGGCCTCCTTCATCAGGGCCGAACCAGCTAGGGTTTCAGTCATCCAGTGGGGTGCACCATTCAGTGGAGAATTCAGATCTACGGGGTTTGAGAGTGAATTTGGGAATTTGGACATCTGGGTTGTCTTTACAGTTTCCCAATCTATCATTTGGCATATTTCTCAGGATGATTGGACACTTTTGGTAGCAAGGCATAATTATTGAGGGCTTCAGCATTCTAGCAGGACGTGGCACTTTCCAGCTTGGAGGTTGAGCATTAGTATGGCTCAGATTTGCTTGATTCAGTCTTCATTGTATATCCAGCCTTTGGAGGCTTATTTTGTATTGTCGGGAGAATTTTGTAGCAGCTCATATCTATTGCGTGTACGCCCATCTGAGGTTTATGCCAGATCGGCCATCTATTGTATTGATCTTACATTGCTCATAATAAAAAGGTCAGATCTTTGCTTGTGCTTCTACATCTTGAATATATTGTGATCTCTATGTGTTGATGAATCTTATATGCACTTAATAACTCAATAGATTAGTAGTAGTTAGTGATTCCAAGAAAGAATTTGGCTTGGGATCATTATAGTTTGTATGTTATCCACTTTACTATTGTTCTATACTCCCAAAGTGCCACTAGTACATGGTCATCATAATCATTTGGGTTTGTGTTACACACCTTTGTAGTACCATGATCTAAAATCTTATTAAATGCTTCTATTGTACCATTCACTTGAGGATGATATGGGTTAGTCTTATTGTCTTGGATTATGAATGCTTGCATTAGTGTCACAATGGTCTCATTGAATGCACTGGATGTGATGATCACTTTTCAAACTTCATGGCAGACCAAATCTAGTGATAATGTTCTCAAAGATGAACTTCATTTCTATGTAAGATGTGCACATATGTATTGCGGATAATTCTACTCATTGATTCAAACATTTTTGAGGTGGTGATGTGCCTTACCATTGAGTGTCATGCAGGGGGGTTAATGGTTCCAATGAATTTTACTGCCCATTTCTCAAAGGGTTGTGCAAAATCACTAGGTTTAATGACATTTCATCCTAGCATGATAGCTACCCAATTCCCTGGTAGACATCACAACTCTTGGTGTACTCCTTTGCATCCTAGAACACAGCAAGCCAATATAATCTTGCTTGAGAGATATTATGTGATCTAGATTGGACCATTATACAATTTTTCATCTATATCGATGCTTTCAGAGTGGGAAAAATTGGAGGAATCATCTTACAGGGTCATTTTAATGATAGGTTTCAGTTTGGAAATTTAAGGTTTGAAAGCTTCCAAATCCATTTGAGGCATCAAACAACATGTTTTGGGGTCAAATCTTTATCAGATTTATCTTAGAAACCTTGAAGTTGATCTACACTCAGATACCTTTCCAAGGGTGAAAATTTACATCAATCGGAGCTCATATGCAAAAGTTATGCCTCTCGCAAGTTGACCTATTTGTGTTGACCACCATGTTACAAGAGGATTCCACATCAGCCCCGTTACTCATGCATATGGAGATAGCCACATGTGGAATTTCAAGAATATTCTAGAGGGTTAAAAAATGTATCACAATTGAGGGTTGAGGAAGTCAAAGCCCCGACCCTAGACAACTATCGAGCTATGTTAAATATCAGGCTACTAGGAGGAGAAGGGATTCCATTCTTTTGTATTGTACTTGTTCCATAGTTGAGAAAAACAACCAAGGAGTGGTAGTTTGAGAGCATAATAGAGGAGGTAGGATACTCTGTAGAAGTTGTTTAGGACACAATGCCAAAGGAAACTCCATAGTGAGTGCCTCTTTCTTTTCACTTTCTTTCTATAATTAAAGAAACAAGAGCAAAGCATAGGCCTCACCTTCTAGCTGGGTTTTCTCTCGTATTGGATTTCCCATGATACATCTTTTGTTTAATTGTGTGAATGGTGTGTATAGTTTTTCCTATTATTTCATTTTCATAATTCAGTTATTTCATAAATTTAGGAAAAGCTAGTAATTAACTATTATGGGATCTAAGGAAACGTATTGTAAAAATCTAAGATTTTATAATAGTTTAAGATCTGTTGTGGTGAACTGTTACAGTGGAATATCCATGATAGTTAACATATCAATGTGTATTATTATTTCCTCATTGTTATGGCCACCCACAACCCCATTGTGGCATTCACATAGAATATATATATATGTGTTCATGATACAATATGCAATGTCTAATGGCTCCATCTACTCTCACTTTGTATAACTATTCTATGATCAATGTATAATCATTCATATTCATGACTAGTTCTATTTTCTAGGTTGTAGTGTACCCCCTAGGTTTTTCCTAAGGTTAAGAATAACACAACTTCCTCTAGGTGATTAAGAATAGCCTCATTCTAGAATATGTTTTCATATGGTAATTGTTGATCTACTCATCCTCCTAAATCTTCAAACTCTATGTGCGATAAATGATCCAACCCCGCATTGTGATTTTTTAGCTTTAAAATGATCTCAAAGTTGAATTCTTGGAACAAGAGAAACCATCTACATGTGAAGCATTCTAGTACTGGATTATTTACTAGGTACTTTATGGTTGATTGGTCTATTAAGAACTTAAAGTAATCTCCCATCAGGTAGTGCCAAAAATTATAGAGTGCGTAGATATGGTTAGACCTTCCCTTTCAGTTGTTGTGTAATTATTTCATACCTATGACAACTTTTTTCTTATGAAATGAATGGGTTGGTCGAGTTCACCTACCCTTGGTTGCATAAGAATAGAAACAAGTGAAACTCCCAATTCATCCACATGGACATGGAATTCTGTGGATTAGTTTGGGAATACCAAGATAAGAGTGCTACTCATGTTTTCATTCAAGAGATTGAAGGACTCCTCACACTCCTATGTCCATGTAATTTTTTTTTTCTTATTTAGTAATTCTCCAATGACATGGTAATGGTAGCATACCCCTTAGTAAAATTGCAGTAGTACCCTATATGCATGGAATGAAAGGTGTGTAAATTTGTAAGGGATAATAGATTAGCAACGACTACTACTTTTGTGGGATTGACAAGTACACCATCATGACATACCACATGTCCTATTAGCACCCTCATTGATGTACAAAAGATACACTTCATCAAGTTTAGTGATAATTGTAGTCATCAAGTGTGATCCAACATAAGGCACACCTAGTAATGTGCTCTTTTAGTAGGATGTACATGGTCCAATCATCCAAGTATACTACTAGAAATTGATGGATGAACTCCCTAAATGTAGAAATAATGATCCTAAAGAACACCATAGGGGAATTTTTCAAGTGAAAAGGCATTACACTGTATATGTATGAACCCCATTTGTGGTGAAATTTATCTTTTTCTTATCTTCTTCCATGATCCACACTTGGTGGTAGATCAAGAATCCACAAGGGGTGGGTAATGGGTCGTGGACAGAAGAATTTAGGTCACAAAAGTCTACATAAACCTTAATCTCCCTTGGACTGTTCTTCTTGTTCTAGATCACAATGAGGCTTATTGAGTTTAATTCTTCCATAGGAAAGATGACTCTCAAGACCAACATTTTGTCGATCTCAGCCTTGAATTTTTTCTTTACTTAAAATTTTAGTGGTATGATTGGCATCTCACAAGCTTCATGTCTAGCTTTAGTTCAATATTCTTTTCTTTGATCTTCTCGAATATCCCCGTCATCTCAATGAAATTAGTTGGAAATAAGTATTCATACTCATGCGATAGGGTCTTGATCTCTACAATAGTTCAGTCATCCAAATATTCTCCCATGTAAGTGAGACGAGTCTCCTCATCTATTCCAATGTTCACTATTTTGAGTTTTAGTGCATATACATAGATCCTTCTCATTGGTGCATTTGATGTTTCCTTCGTAGACCTTTCCCCTTGAGATTCATAGAACATTAAGTGGTGCAACCCATGTAAGGGTCATATTCCTTTGGGTCCTCTTATGAGACCTTATTAATTAGTGTAGAAATCCAAGGGTCACATCCTTTACCTCATTCTTGATTGAATATCTATGATTGAGATATATTGGAAGTATATATCTACGTTTCTTAGGGTTAATTTTTTTTTTTCTTAATTTCTTGCAAAGAATTAATCATAATCAAGCGCTTACCTATGTAGGAGAAGGTTGTCAAGAGATATTTATGTGTGATATCCCAGTTGCACATATAGAATTGACATTCTTCCTAGATGTACCATGATTTTTGGGTTGGCCCCAAGGTAGGGTAGAAATGATGAACCCACAAGTTCTCAACATACCTATTTTGTGTCGATTTATTTATGCACTTCTCTATGTGGCACTTAGGCTTCGAATGGACATCATAGAGAACAAATTAACCATCTATTGGCTAGTCTATTTGGTCTAGGTAAAAATAGGTGACCATGTGTAACATCCTCGTTTTCAAACCCCAAACTAGCAATGTATATTGTAGATGTAGTACATGGTCGAGAGCCAAGTGATGTATATTGTAAATTTAGTATGTGGCCAAGAGCCAAAGTGATGTAATATGTAAATGATGTAAATTGAATATAATGAATAAAATGTATCACCAGCTACATGAAATATCCCTGATCCTTGGATCTAGATATTTGCTGCTACTATTGGATGTTATACTGGAGATCTTATACTCTGGGGGTTTCTCAATCCATTTCTTGGTTTTTTAGATGTGTTTGTTTAGTTTTATGTTCTCATGTGTAGAATGCATGGAATTGTTGGATCCATAAATAACTCATTGCATTTTATTAAAGAAAACCAAATGCTAATACATGGAAATACTTGAAATCAATCTCAAAATTCCTCAATTAGATTGTAACAGAGATAAAACGATCTTGTAGTACCAAGGAAGACAAGTAGAATATCGATCTTTAACATGCATCGACCGATATGCAACATGAAATTCGAATCTACTACATGCATGGAAGGAATGTTGCATTCAAATGTCAAAACCAACAAAAAAAATGAGATCCGATAGCTATGCTCCTTAGAATCTGATGAAATATGTTCCCACTAGGTCGCCCTCTCCCTAGACAACACATGCATTTCAGATCTGCTACATGAAAGAAGGATATAGCTTAGATCTATTGTAATAAGCTCAGATCTGTTGCATGAAAAAAGGATATAGTTCGGATCCACTACAATAAGCTCGGACCTGTTGCATGCAAGAAGGATATAGCTTAGATCTCCTACAATAAGCTCAGATCTTCTACATGCAAGAAGGATATAGCTTGAATTTGCTGCATGCAAGAAGGATATAGCTCGGATCTACTACAATAAGCTTGGATATGTTTCATGAAAGAAGGGTATAGCTCGGATCTACTGCAATAAGCTTAGATCTACTGCATGCAAGAAAGATATGTTGCATGCACTCTAGAATACGTTGCCAAGATAAATCCATGCTATATCTCTGATATGAATCTTCCTGAACTTGAACCTGTAAATAAAAGAATCCTTAAGGAAGGATCCAATCCTATAATTTGAAGCCCGATGAAGAATCTGGGTGATTCTTTCAATGGACTAGGCCGATGTCTCTCTCAACACCGAAATCTATCAATGGTGGTGGTTTCCTCCAGAAATCCACAAAACACGAAGAACGTTTCTTGACTTCTCCTTTGAGGTATAATTCTCAACTCAACTCATGAATAATGGTGAATTAGATCGACTTTTCTCCTTTACACTCCCCTCCTCATCTAATTTTCTGTTCACTTTATTAATTAAGTGAATTTTCCCTAAGTTTTGACTTAATAATCACTTAAGTCACTTAAAACACATTTTTTCTTCTAATTTCACTTTCACTTTGATTAATTGAGTGAAATTTCCTAAGTTTTATCTTAATAACCATTTAAGTCACTTAAAACACATTTTTCTCATCTAATTCCACGTTCACTTTAATTAATTAGTGACTTTTCCTAAGTTTTATCTTTAATTATTCTTTTAGGTCACTTAATCACCTTTTTCCACTTTATTAATTAATGTCACTTCCAAGTTAGTGTTTTCTGGTAAATTACACTAAATAATTCTTTTATTCCCTTTTTATCTCAACTATAGCCTATGAGAATCAATATAGGCTACTGAGTCGCTCCTCCTGGAGTCATCACTGGGAAAGGGATATTACAGTCCTCCCTTCCCAAGATTGCTTTTCCTCAAGAAATTATATCACAACTCGATGCTCCATTGATTGAGAAAAGATGAAATTGAAAATGATACCAGGATCCTAGACCAATCGCTGGAAAGGACCACCTTATTGTCGCTGCCCCACTCTGGTAATTACCATCAAACCAATGTGCCTAGTTTGCATTCTCCTCTCCTAGGATCCCACACTGAAATACTTGTAGGGATTGAACTTACTGTCATGAACCATGTCTTGCAAAGCTATCTCCATGAAACCAAAATATGCAAATCCACTAGCATCCTCGATCCTGGGTGCCTGAAAAGAAGGTTTGTCTCGTCGTTTGGAATAAGTCTCAACCTCTCCTCTATTTTTGTCCCAAAAATAAAGTAGGTCAATCACTATCACAAATATGTCATTCATCACCAATAGCTGGACCACCGATGTGCCTTATCGCCAAGGTAGACTCTCCCCCATGTGCCCTGACACAATGTTCGCAAAGTCCCTCCCTATGAGAAACTCTCAGACCTTCTTGTAAGTGATGAATTCACTTGGGTCCAGAACTATCATGTATGAAGTGAAGAACCCTCTTCTCATCATATTTATTTGTATGGTGCTATCAAATGAATCTGCTTGACTACCCCTGGTAAGCCAAGTGATCATAAGTTTCTAAAATGCAGCCGACTCCTCAGGAGGCCGCTCCTCCAAGAGACCAATCCTACACACTCAAGGAGTAAACTCTAGAGAACACAAACTAGAAATCCCACATATGTCAGTTGTCATCCTGTCAACAACTGCAATCTCAGGGTCCCATGCCAGCCTCATAGGGGACTCCTCTTGTTGATGATTCATCCCTCCGATCACAATCATCTAACCACCATACTCAAACTATGCTCTCCTCTCTTGGAATCCTCTATGATGGAGCATACTCAACCAAGGAACCTTAGTGAAGTCAACGCATTTCAATCCACAACTATCCTTGATCCTAGGTATCATGAGGGAAAATAAAAACTCTACAAATCCTCTCACAACATTCCCACCATGACATGGACCAATCACTCCCTCAACTCGCTCAGTCGTCAACCTCATATGAAAAAATACATCACTCGGATGAATTCCAGGATCCCACCTTGATATTGGAAGTCCACCACTCCTAATGCCTCTCGACTATTTTTGTGCCCTACCAATAATCATCGGAGTCCAAATGATCCAAATCCCTGATGTGTAATTTTCGTAGCAGATAATACCATCCACTAATATTCCAGCTACAATATCTGTGAACTGATCCAAGTAAGTCTGGATCTCATCCTATGCACTAAATGCACTGATCATAGAGTCTGGATCTCATCATGTGCACTAAATGCACTCATCCTGTGCACTAAATGCACTAAATGGATGAACTTTGTTATGGACAAAATCCCCCCTATCTCATCCCATTGGCTCCAGTAATCCTCTCTCGTCCCGCTGCATACAATGATGGCATCAAATAATAGTAACAGGTGCCTCTACCACTACATGAAGGATCAGAAGGTGACTATTTCTTTGGTCAAACCCAAGGGCATGACCATGAATTCATGATGATACCCAGGAACGGAACTGTGAGTACCCTGCTCCCTGGCCCAAGCATGATGATATCCCATATGAAAATCAATCATCGAGGGACACATTTTTCATTGAGGCTCACCCATCCACTCACCGACCCTAGGTAAACTCAACCCAATGGAATACTCAATGAATCTGTCAGGAGGTCTCCCTAGAGGAAATGCTCCAAAACTCTGTTGTCCACCACCATGTGCCAATGTATAATCTTGTATAATGTGACATACTCATGTGTCCTCATGTACTGTTTGGTTCCCTATATGTGCTACTAAATCCAACATTCTACTATTCATGAATAAACTTGTACTCTAGAGTGTGTCCATGTCCATCATGTACATGTCTACCCAATCCATGGATGCATTTTCTTCCTTGTAGGCTTATCCATAAGGAAGGTGCTCAACCATCTCCTTCGTAGCTAAAATTTGACCCTCGAATGAGCTCTCTAAAAGAAATGGCTCCTCACCCCTGCAATGCCAAATTAGAGTGCAATCCAAACTCTCCTCGAGTACCTGCAACTCATAATGCTCCTTGTCCAAACTCATCATAAGAGGCTCCTCCCTCAAATAATGAGCACTACTCATGCCCTCAGGTGTCACGACTGCCAAAGATGATGAAGTCTATGTTGCTGTCAATGATGACGAGTGTGCCAAATTCAATTGGTAGAAAATTTCCTCATCAACACCAATTGACTTACTAGATGATACTATGCAATGATGGGACTCATGTAGACTTTCATCCTCATACAAATTTTTGATTTGTTTTCATCCACCAAAGTAGCCCCTTCTTTTTCATCCTCCACGCATGGCTCCTAAGAAGAAAGATCAATATCGCACAATTTTTTTTCAAATACCCAATCTTTTTCATATTTAGGTACAATCATGCTTTCATCACCATAAGTATCATATACAGGATAAGGCGATGAATCCTCATCATACTTAGGTGCTAGCACACCCTCATCATCATGAGCATCACTACTAAGCTATGATGTGGAATCCTCAACATCGGTTGATTGGGACACTTCATCGTATGTGCCATCAACCTTTTTCCTTGGCACCTTCACCTTCTTGTCCAATGATACTTGGGGTTCATACCCCTTAGGATGTTTGATTGTGAAAAAATCCTTGAATGACATGTATGCATGAAATATCACACTAAGCTCCTGATACTCCCTCGAACAATCTGCAAACTCCTCATCATGTCCTTTTTGTCCTATTTTCTTCCTCTTTGAACATGTCCTTTTTGTCCTATTTTCTTCCTCTTTGAACCACTAGCTCTATTGATCCTTGCATTGTTTTTATGGATTTCCATATCCCGCCTCAACTGTTGTTGCCCCTGTGAAAGAATATTATGAATATTCCTCCTGCTATCCTCCATATCTGATCTGAGATTTTTCTCTCTACTACTGCATATGAAGGTATAAGTGCAAGTTATCACCGTTGAAATTTAGTGTAAACAATCTAAAATAACTCCTCACTGATTTTCCCCTTAGGCTAGCAAGAAAACCAACTCCGATATCACTGAACTATATTTGATCCTTGGATATGGATATTTATTTCTACTATTGGATGTTCTGCTGTAGATCTGATACTCTAGGGGTTTCTGAATGCATTTCTTGGGTTTTTAGATGTGTTTGTTTAGTTTTATGTTCATGCGTAGCATGCATGTCATTTTTGGATCCATAAATAACTCATTTCATTTTATTAAATAAGAACAAATGCTAATACATGGAAATACTTGAAATCAATCTTAGAATGCCTCAATTAGATTCTAACAGAGATAAAACTATCCTACAACACCAATGAAGACAAGTAGAATACCGATCTATAACATGCATCGATTGATCTGCAACATGCAAGTCAAATCTACTACACACATGGAAGGAATGTTGTATGCAACTGCCAAAACCAATGGAAAAATGAGATATGATAGCTATGCTCCTCGAAATATGATGAAATTTGTTCCCACTAGGTCACCCTCTCCCTAGATAACCCATGTAGTTCATTTAACACCTCGAGTTTCAAACCCCCATTTTAAATAATGTATTGCTACATTGATGAGAGGCCAGAGTGCCCAAACAATTATTAAAAGGCTAGTGTGCCCAAGAAATGTAATGTCTTGATCATTATTAATAATACATACATCACTGGCTGCTAGACGGACACAGACTAGAGTTATAGGGGGATATGATTCCACAAGAGAGGGGGCTTGAGGGGATAAATGTTTATTTCCTATTTTTAATTACCCTTTGGTCTAAGGGGGTGGATTAGTTACGTGGGATTCTTGGGGAAGGCAGGGAGGTTCTTGATTCCCCATGAATTACTTAAACCTGCCTCTGGTTTGATGAGGGGTTTGAATGATAGCTCGTTCACTCCTTCATTCACTTTCTCACTCATTCATTCATTCCATCCTTACCTATCACTCATGGATCCATTCTCACCCATTTCTTGATTTGGGAAAGGGAATTGAACTGCAAAATATTAGCCATGATATTGTTGGATGTAGTGGTCGCTGCTATGATCCAACCATCACTTGAGGCCTGCATGTCTGATATGCATTGGCCTGTGTTCAATGTTGTTCACAGCTGCGAGTCTTGAGAGTTCCAACATCGATATTCTAGACTAGTTGCGCTGGAGCCCAGAATAAGGAGAAGGACTGCCTGAGGGACTGCATGGAAAATAAGGGTGGAGGCCCATTCTCTTGGGTGGTGCAATATGGGTAGAAGAGAGTTGGGTACTTGGATTGTTGTGAGTTCTAGGAAATCCTGTGAGAGATTGAGTGCTGACTAGTTAGGGAAGCCAAGTAACACTTTGGAACCATCCTTGTGGATTCATAGCCCTGGCTCGGGGGTGACATTGTTGTTGAGTTTTGGGAACAATAACGTCTACGGTTGGGTGGAATGTCCTTGGTCTGCAACCAGTTGGTGTCTTCTTTTATAAAGATAAGTGATCTCTGTTATGGTATTATCTACCTGTATATGAATGTATTTTGCTGTGTATTTATTTATCGTTTGATTAGATCTTTAGAATATGCATGCTTGATGGTTATTTATGTGAATGTGGTTAAATCCTTTTATTTTATGCATCCTTATTAATTTAAAAAGGTATCGTTAAGAGAAAGAAGTCCCAAGGTAGGATTGAATTTGGCGTACCCCGGCCTATGGGTGGCTAGGTATGTTACAATTTGATATCAGAGATTCTGGTTGAAACACCGGGCCAGTATGGGCCGGCTCTGTTGGTCATAGTCTCATGATCGAGATCGAATTCCGACCATGAAATTGAAAATCTCAGGAGGAATGGAGTTGCAGAGTCTACGCAGGAGCTAGAATGTCAGAGGTCCTTTTCAAGGGTTCGAAGGTTCGTGACCGCCCCGTTCGAATTCAGGAGAGATCACCACTGTGGGATCAAGAGAGATCCGGGATCATTGGATCAGAGGGTAGGTGAACAATGGTTGTCCGATGAAAGAGAAGCAAAGGTTAAGTCACAACCCTGAGATCCCATTGGAGAGAGATATTGATGACCAAGAGGCATTGCGGGGGCCCAAGTTGCATGGGAGTTAATTCCTTAAGGCGGTCCCTCAATCCAAAAAACATTTTCACCGAGGGGTTACGTGTCAGCGTCAGAAGAATTGTGGGGTGAAAGGCGGGTTACTCCAAACCTCCAATGCATGCCCCCACAAATTGAAAGGCATTTAGTGATGTGACATTATAGTGCTCGAACCATCGAAACTCTGAAGAGATGAAGTAGATCCAGACCGTTGATCGAGGTGGACGTGTGGCAAGAGATCCTGCACTTCAATGGATAACCACTTTGGAAGAAAGACGGATGTGAAAATCCAGAACTCCTGAAGGCTAGAAGCCTGGAGTTCATATGGACCGTCCATCAATAAGGACAGGTGGTGCCATATCTCTCACTTTAGAGACTTAGTACTCCAAAAGGTTTTGCAGAGAGAAGTACTAGAGAAAGAATTACCCGAAGTCCCAAAGTAATTGAGGACCATTGATCTCAAATCAACAAGATCTTTTGATCTATGCAACAATATCTCCCGAAGTCCTGAATTCTAGGGTTAATACAGACCGTCCAATAAGGGAGACACATGTCAACAGATTGACCAGTTCGAGAATTTAGAGTTCGAGAGAATTGGAAGTTTGCTAGTGTGGAAACTCTCGAAGTTCGAAGAGCCAAAGTGGTGGGGAACAATGAAATCACCTGGAGGTGATGTGGACCCTGAAATTTCGAAGTGACGTGGCTTGCAGACATCACCCAGGATGACGTGGACACATGGGATGTATGCCATGTGTCAGTAATTTTTGAGCATGTGGAGGATGGAAATGTCAGTTATAACATGACACATCTCACTCGCCTGATTGAGCCATGTGTCTGCTTCTAGTATTTCACCACATGGAGACAGATCATGCAGTTCGAAGACTGGGCACTCTAGAGGAATAATATGTGACAATTGGTGTTGGGTCGAGAACTCCCGAAGAGCCGAAGTGATTCAAAGCTATTGATCTGTGAGAGAGATGCGTCAATGAATCATCGATTTAGGGTGAAATCACTCTAGGAGAGAGTGAAGGCAGAGAGTTTTAAATTCCCTAAGCCCAAAGTCCTGAAGCCCAAAGAACCAAAGCGATTCACAGCTGTTGATTTGTGATAGGACACGCGTAAAATCATTCCGAGAAGAAGCAAGCATGGAAATTTGAAACTTCCGAAGGCCGGAGTCCCGAAGTGGACTAGAGACATTGAATTGAGGAGGGAACATGAAAACTGATCCTGAAATTTGGGTAGAGACTACTCCGAGGGAAAGAAGATGTCGAAAGTACTGAACTCCCGAAGCGTGGAGTCTCAAAGTGGATCTCGATCGTTGATCATGAATGAGGATGAGGATCGTTGATCAGGTCCTGGTTGAAGGTTCCAAAGTTTTGAAGTCCCAAAGCCTTGGATAAACACTTTTTTAGGTAAGCGTAGGGTCATGAATGTGGTCACATGCAGTTGAGAGCTGAGGGAAGAAGGGATAATGGCCAAATTAATCGTTTTCGAGACAAAAAAGTACTAAGGAAGGATTTAGCTATGGTTTCTAGTTGTGGTCACTTAGGAGTGTGGTTTGAAAGAAGTGCCTGTGCATAATTTAATTCTATATCGACTGAAGGATAACATGGAAGTGTTATACGGTGCATATTGATACATCTGTGTTCTTCACGAATTGAAAAGAAAAAAAGAAAAAAAAATGACCTATAACATGGTTTGACAAATTTTGTTTATCATATGCATAATTCTAACAAAATGGTCACTTGCACATTTTGCAGAATTAAGGGGTTTAAACACATCCACTCAGAATGTGTATTGAA
>SNQJ01S0026778.1:196916-216845 GCA_010110895.2 Picea sitchensis | reverse complement strand
TTTCATGGACTCCATAGGCAACTAAAGCTTTTGAACAACTTAAAGAGGTGATGTGTAAAGCTCCTGTCTTGACCACTCCAGACTTCACAAAAACATTTATTGTGGAATGTGATGCCTCGGGAAATGGAATTGGTTCTGTCCTAATGCAATAAGGAAGGCCCCTGGTTTTTGAATGTCGACCACTCAATGGAAATGACTTACACAAACCCATTTATGAGAAAGAAATGTTGGCAATACTACATGCATTGAAGAAATGGAATCCTTACCTAATAGCTGGTAGGCACTTCAAGGTCAAAACAGATCATGATAGTCTTAAATACTTCTTGGAACAAATACTATCTTCAGAAGAGCAACAAAAATGGGTAACCAAGATATTCGGTTATGATTTTGAAATCGTCTATAAAAAGGGGAAGAAAAATGTTGTGGCAGATGCACTCTCAAGAAAGGATGAAGATGTTGAGGCCTTTCTCTGTGCTATCTCGATCATCCAACCCGATTGGATAATAGAAGCAAGGGATGACGAAGTTGAATAGAATGACGAAAAAGTGGACTCTCATTGAAAGGTTGCGGCGGGACTCAGTTACATCGGAATACATTACGCTGGAAAAATGGATTCACTATGGTACAAAGATCACTTATATTTGTGTAAGAACTCCCAAATCAAAAGGTACTATTGGAATTTCACACCTCTCGGTAGGAGGGCACCGGGATTTTTAGAAAACCTATCATAGAGTGAGAAGGATTTTTTGGGATGGCCTTAAAGAAGATGTTCAAGGTTTGTGAGAGAATGTTTGGTTTTCAACAAAATAAAGGTGGAAACAATTAACAAGATGAGTCTTTTCAACCATTATCCATCCAAAGTCGACTCTGGGAGGAGGTTTCCATGGATTTCATCAAGGGTTACCAAAGTGCGAAGGAAAGAGTGTCATCATGGTGATTGTTGATAAGCGACCAAGTCGCACACTTTTGTGCACTTTCCTCATCCTTCAAGCTGAATACAGGTTACTGCTTGCATTCATGGAGATTCAAAAGCTACATGGCAGCCCAAAGATTGTGGTAAATTGTGAGATCCCATCTTCTTTGGAAATTTTTTTGGACAGGTATTTTCTTGTTTAGATTTTCCATTTGTCATAGCTCTCCCTATCATCCTCAATTTGATGGACAAAACCAAGATAGTGAACAAATGTCTAGAAGGATACCTTAGTTGCTTTGTCTCGATAAACAAAACCTGATGGTTCAAATGGTTACCCTTGGCGAGATGGTGGTATAACACTTGTCCCTTTCATACTTCAACAAAGAAATGACACCATTTATGGCGCTATGGATACCACCTTCCATCACTTCTTCTCTAAAAGAAAAACCTAAGGTTCAAGCAATGGAATATCACATTGAGGAATCAACAACAAGTTCTCAAATCTTAAAGGACAAGCACGACCATGGCACAAAAATCACATGAAACAACAAGAAGCGGATCAACATCCACCCGATTGAAAGAAGTTTTTGAAGTAAGGGATTGGGTATTTTTGAGACTACAACAATACAAACGGATGTCCCTCAATCAAGCCAAAGAAGGATAATAAATTATCCCTTAAAATTACTTGGCCCTTATAAGGTGTTGCAAAATATTGGTACTATGGTCTTCTACAAATTGGAGTTGCACGCATCTTCACGAGTACCAGAGTTTTTTCGTGTTTCATGCTTAAAGAAGGTTAGGCGACAATATCTCGGTTCAAACTATATTTCATAACTTAACAGGGAAGGAAAAATCATATCGGATCTGAAGCCATCATCGACACAAGAATTCTCCAACTAGGAATAGATCCATTTCAAAAGTATCTCATTAAATGGAGGAAACTACCCGGTGAAGATTCCACTTGGGAGATGAGACTTTTATACACAGGAAGCATCTAGAGTTACTCAAGCTGTGGACAACACTTGTCTCGAGGGAGGGGCATGTTAAGCCTAATATTGTCATTACCTTAATTCAGGGCATATTATATTAGTAATGTTATTTTATTTATGTTGGATTTAGGCCATTGGTTGTAATTATACCTCCTAGTCTCCTATATATACCAAGGAGACATTTTCATTTGAATCATCTTGTGCTTGAAAATTTAAAATTAAAATTGGGGAGGTTTCCCCTCGAAGAGACTTATTATCTGAAATTTCCTCTTTTTCAAAGTTGAGTACTTTACCAGTTTTCTATGCTATATTGATATTTGGTTTACTTAAAATATGTTTGGTGCACTTCATATGTTTTAGGGTGCACCATGTAATATGTTTTAAATGTATGGTATTACATATGTTTTAATCATATGTGTTATATGATTTTAATACCTATATATTATATGGTGCGCTTTGCTATGGTTTGACATTTGGTTTTGATATTATGATTTGGGTTTTTACATATGGTTTTGATATATTTAAATACCAAGGGGATGCCTAGTGTCGGCAAGGTCAAGGGCTAGGTATGACCACCCTTTCAAACCATTTCTAATCATATTTAACCCATTTTAACCATTTTTTAACCATCTTTGATGTAACTTCCACTGCTGATATCTTTGTCACCTGGAGGCGTTTTCTCGAAACGAACGTCACTGAAAAGATGCTGGCGAGATCTTCCACTTTGTAATATTTAATTTTCATTTTGAATACTTTAACTCTATCGAATTTTGAGATGATCCACACGGATCAAGGATGATGTATTATGTGATGTTTCCCCCCTTGGATTTTGTGATGTTATTTTATTCCAACCATATAGTCACCGAAAAGCTGTTGACGAGATCTTCCACTTTGTAATATTTAATTTTCATTTTGAATACTTTAACTCTATCGAATTTTGAGATGATCCACCTGGATCAAGGATGATGTATTATGTGATGTTTCCCCACTGGATTTCTGTGGTGTTTTCTTGGGCCAACCATATATGTGTAAGCGCCATGCTATTTATGAGTCTTGACCCCATAGTTTCATTGTTACTTTGAGGGGTCATCTCTACAAAACACCAGAGGTAATTTTGACTACTTTCCCACCTAAACAGTGCCACAAGGTAGTATCTCATACTACAAAATTCATCTTCTTCACAATCTATTCAAAAGGTGAACATAAGGATATAACCACTACAACCTCGACCCAAACACCTTCTATCCAACAGAAGTGAGTCGAAAAAACTGAAGAAAAGTGCAAAAATTCCTTCTACATAAAGACATCTCATGTACCCCAACTAGTTGAACAAATCCAACTCTGCTAGCAACAGGTTCATGATAGCCTTCCACAAACCAAGAAGTGCAATGTCTCCACCAAGGCAATCATCGCACCAAGATTCACTTACATAAATCAATTTCCCCTCTTACCTGGGAGATCAATGCAATGGAGACCATTTCTTCCTAAGGAGGGAGGATTGATCCAGGTGGATATTGGTGGCCACCCACCTATTCCAACTAGCTCATTTTGGCAGTTTCAGTTTGGCATTTTTGTTCCTAGTTTTTGAGTCCCAAACATTTGGGGTCGTTTTCAGGCCCTAAAAAACATTTCTAGGGATCACCATGGTTAGAATGTAGACAAAGTCAAAGTATGACAACAATGTTTTTATTCCTCGGATAGACCTTTCCAACGATCTATCGTGCACCCCAAACGAAGATCGTATGCCAAAGTTACACCCCTGGGAAGTTGATACACCAAACTACCCAAAATGGGGTCCACAAAACTGTTGGATTTTCATCTTTCAGGGTTAGGGTTTTGGATTTTATTTATTATAAAAAGTCCTTTAGAGCCTCATTTTAAATCATCTTATTGTGAATGCAAGTAGCCATCACATCTCTTCTCGGAGATAAGATGCCACCATTCTAGTGAGACTTTCACTCTGTATTTTTACAGACTTTGTACATTTTTGCTCATTAATAGAAATTGTGTATTACTGTATCTTTGTGTTTATGATTTCATCTTTGATATATTTCTATTATCCTGTTGGATATCCAATACATCTCTGTACATTTCTTTATTATATCTCCACTCTCATTTCATGCCGAAAATAATCTGGATCATAAGTTTAATACTAAATCTAAGTCTAAGTGTAAATGAGAAACTAAATAAAAATATTAATAAATTAAAGGAATTGAGATAAAGTCAAACTCTAGGAAAAAGAGTGATAAAAATTAGAGGTTGGATAAAATGCACATGTGTGCATGAAAATAATAAAGATATTTTTAAACTAGAAAGAAATTAAAACATGAAAGAATAGGTGTACACTTAGGATAGCATCTTGAGTCAAATTGCCATTAAGTCTAACTAAAAGAAGACTCATAATACAAATCTAACTAAGATATAGTTAGGGGACACTAATTAAATGAGAATTTGGGGAACAAAGGGACAACTAAGAGTGAAAATAGGGACACAATGGGGAATGTGAGGGAAATTGGCTTTTTATTTAAAATAAAAAGGGTAATTACTTGTGCAACTTGTGGAGAGTGTGACAAGTGTGTGAGTGAATAATCATAATTAAATTAATTTAAAAATTTAATTAATTGTGGATGAGGACATGTGTCAGTGAGGGGAATTCTATAAAACAAATGATGTAGAAGGGAAGAGTATATGTCTTTCCTTAGTACTATTATGCTACCAAAATTTGTTTTAATTGTGTTTTACTTGTGAGAGTTGGGAATTCAAGTTTGAGAAAGAGTGGAAGCTCTTCCTTGTGAGGAAAGATTTGGAGCTATTGTGTTATGGTTTCTTGTGTGTGGCCCCTTTGCGACTCGGGGGGCTAAGGGGGAAGAAGAGTAACCTTAGCGTTGGTGTCTCTGGATTGGCAAGAAAGTAGTCTTATTGCACAATCTTTGGATTGAATATCACCATCAGCAACAACGAAATATGGTTACGATATTTAAGACTTAAAATTGTTGATAATTAGACCTCAACTGTTATGTTGATAACTAATGTTAACTAAATCTATTTTATGTAATATATTGTGATTTTTTTTTTTATATCTATGCTAATTGACGATTATTCTTATGAGACTATTGTAAGATTTTAAATCATATTTTTGCAACCAAAACTAGTATACACAAGTTCACAGTTATGCTAATTAACAATTAAATGAATGAAATGATAAAAATGTATATGATATTCCATTGACAATAGAGATTGGAAAAACAAATGTGTGGTTGTTAACCATGGTAAATCGAATATACAGAACAGGGAAAGGATAGAGGTAGTTTTTAAAATTTATTGGTGTGTTGTTGATCTAATTGGTGTAAAGGATGGTATTGTATGTTCTAAGTTGTAATATATTGAATTACTCACTTTGTTGATAATGAACCTATTATTGGATGGAACAATTCTCCAATTAACGCAATGGCTATTGAAGCCAACCCATTTCAATGCAAAATTTGATCTCTGTACTTTTTCTTTTATATAAAAATAATGAAAATCTAATATCCGAACCACACTGAGAATTGGAATTTTTAATATACATAACTTATAATAAATTCTTACCACTCTTTCTAATTCATTTGAAAAGTTTTTCCTGGTCGATTAAAACATCGGGTCAACGTTTTACTCTATTATCATTTTCTAAGAAATTGCTTCCAAACCCCCTCATCAACCGAGCGTTCTCCCTTTTGAAATTTCTATATATCATTGTAAGGCGATTTGTTTTCATATCTGTGTGCTTAGTTTAAATTCACTGATTGATAAATCCCCAGGTTTACTTACCATTGCATCATCTGTGAATATAATTTCGGGGAAGTCCTTGGTCGTCAAAATTTTGGTATGTCCAAATGAGAGTTTAATGGACCGACATTGTCATATCCCTTTTTCCACGTGATCCAGTGTGTTCTATTCAGTTTATTGTGGATGGGATGCTCACCGCTTACCATCCTTAACAATGATAGTACCTCTGAACTCTACATGTTAACCTGACAATTTAATGAAAATCCTAAATCGAGTATTGGTTAGAGTAACTCGATTCGATTTGTCTAATAGTTGTAATTTAGCAGTCACTAGAGTAGGTTAAAATTTTATCCTGATCAATGCACTACTAATGCGTAGAACTGTGATCTTCCTTCTCTTAGAGGTTCAACGAATCTTGTAATTGAAGTTGGTCGGTAATTTGTTCAATATTCAGAGTTTTACCAGTTGAAAGATTGAATTCCAGGTTGATAAATTAAATCATAGCATTGAAGTTAATCATCGGACCTTACCAAGATTGTTGCTTCTTAACGGTTGATGGAGTAAAGATCTATTTAGCTAATGATGTTGTAGCTCAATTTCAATGGAATAATCCTATGATTTGACCAGAACTTCATGGTTTTCGTCAGGTGATAATTTCGCTCAAGAACTTAAGTGTAATAGTCTGCTTTTGTAACACCGCTTTCAAATCCTCCTATAATTGGTCATTGTGCGTCGAGTTCCAGTAGGTTTATTTTTTTCCTCCTTAGATCTCTAGTTATCCTGAGGAATATGTTACTCCTTGTCTCAAAAATTTAGGAGGCAAGATAGTTGTGGATCCCATATTTTAAGATCGAGAAGTGGTCCTTGACTCGAGAAACATGTCGCATTGTTTGCCTCATTTTTCATGTCACCTCGATTTTTGTGTACATTATTGGGTGGTTTTTTGACACATGGTTTGTGTCAATGGTTTTCTATTTCCGATTAAGGAATTAGGGTTGTTCAATAATCCATGTCATTGGGTTAGGGTTTTGGATGCTGCTGACTCCTATATGTATATTGTATTGTAAAAAATGTATCACAATGAATGAATACAAATATGTTGGTTTTCCCGGTTTGGGTTTCCAGGGGAAAAATCTTTGTGTAATGTTTGTATTTGTATTTGTATATTTTCTATTATTTTACTAAAAATTTGTTTGCAGTAAATAGTTGTACAAGGTTAAAATCTACAATTATTGGTCCAGCTCAAAGTGTAGTGTAGCAACCTTTTCATTGTATTTTGAATAAGCGGGGAATTCCAACAATTGACAAGGAAACTTGACAAAAATAAGGAGATATGTGTTCTCATATCTAATCTGTGTTCCTATAGTATGTTTTTGTTGAGATTAGATTTGTTGTAGGCACATCTGATGGTTTTTTACAAGTTAAAAATTTGCAGAAAATTTGCAACAACAACCTTCTGAATTATAGGTATGATTTTTTTTTTTTGTGGTCTTCAAAGCTCTAGTTCCTGCACATAACTTAGAATCCAGTTCACACTTGTAAGTATTAATAACTGAGAAATGTTAGGTAATATGTTTTTACTCTTTTTGATTTATTGAAAATGAAGGGAAATAAACAACTTCTCTAATATTGTTATTCCCTATCCCATGGTTTTTTCCTACCCTACACCATTAACCATCTACCATCATGTCCTATTTGTTGGACAATTGGTTGTCATTGATGTCAACCCTTGGAGAGTGATATTAGAGATTGATGTCAACCTTGGAGAAGTCTGGAATCCCCAAAGTTGTGGATGATATTGTTGGACAATTAGTTGTCATGTTAGAGGTCTACCATTGATATTGACACATTGTTAAGGTATACACTTGTTATGGTACATATTTTGGTACAGGTTGATGTGCATGGTTGGCACATGGTATGGTACAAATGTTGATGTGCATGGTTAATACATGGTATAGGTTGGTACATGGTATGGTACAGACACATATCTTGTGATGGTATGTTGGTGACTTCAGTACATTCTTGGTGGAGGCATGTGCTGGTGATGGTGGACATATGGTTGAGAGGTTCCCTTGGTATATGATCCATGTGAGAGGATACAGTGACATGTTGGTCATGGTCATAGAACCCGCAGTTGATCGAGGAATAAATACATGAAGTTCAATATACTTTTAGGTAATAATATCATATATGGATAGTACACATCATGTCATTTATGATGATATATGGTACACCACGTAGTTCCTCGTGGTTGAGGAGATATGGCTTTGTGAAGTTGGAGGACCCTTAAGAATATTCTAGAAGGTCATCAAGAATCTTGAACAATCAAAGTGGTTGCAACAAGGGATTAATTATTGAAAGATTAATTGTTGAGAATCATTGTTGAAAGATTAGTTAATTATCGAAAAAGATTAATTAATTATTGCAGGGATAATTAATTATTGAGATTGGTTGTCATTGATGTCAACCCTTGAGAAAATTTGCATGTTGAAGTAAAGAGGCATTAAAACAAAAGATAATTAATTATTTCAAGAATAATTAATTATTGGAGGGATAATTAATGATTGCATGTTGAAGTAAAGTGGCAGTAAACAAAAGACAATTAATTATTGTAGGGATAATTAATTATTACATGTGAGTTTCATGCCATCATGAGTTGCATGGCAGTTGCATGTCATTAATACATTTCTCTTTATAAGACAGAGAAGAGTCCATTGTAAATCACTTATGTTTATTCACTTCTGAGAATACAGGTTGGAAATCTTAGGTAGTGAGTCGAAGACAGAGAATTCAAGTGAAGTAAGGAGTTCGCAGGAGTCAAGAGTAAGGAGAAGGGGTTTTGTACATGAATTCCTTGAGTATATCCACAAGTTTTAGGAGGAAAAGCGTGGACATATTTGGGCTACAGTGAGGAAAAGATTGGATACCCGGGGAAAAAATTACACACAGTAGCGGACCTATGAGGAAAAATCCAAGAATATCAGGGATCTGGAACTCAGTTTAGCTTCAGGGTAAAGGTTTGTATTCCTGAGTATGTTAGGGAGTTATTCTAAAAAAATTAGGAACATGTATGTCTTAGTGAGTTATAAGGACTTGATTTCAAGAACTCTAATGTGGATTTTGGCATGAGGTGTGTGTGGTTGTAGTCTTGATGAGATATTGAGATCAGTAGCAACAACAAAGGTATCTGAAAAAACAACAACAACATGTTATCAGTTACAATAGCAGAGGTAGTGATGGGGTTGTCTACAATTATATTTCAGGGTGGTTGGACGGGGAAAGGAAAGGGGGTTGTAGCCTCCTTCTGGTTAGAGATAGAAAATTAGGGAGTTGGATCTTCCTTCATGTTGTAGCCTGTAAGTAAGGGGTTGGATCCTCCTTCCAGTTGTAGCTAGAGAAATAGGAAGTTGGTTCTTCCAATTAATGTACTCTTTGATAAATAAGAAAATCATTCTAGGGTTTTATCCCGCATTGGGTTTCCAAGTAAAATTATGGTGTACTTTGTTTATGTGATGTCTATGCATTGAATTATGATGTTTTGAATACTCATGATATTATTGGAGGTTTTATGTTGTGATTAAAAGTATTAATTGTGCACATACCAATTCACCCCCTCTTTCCTCAATATTACAACATTATTATATTCTATCTTATATTAGTTCTTGTCCTTACAATCATAAACCTGTCATTACCTATCCCTGATTTTAAATTATCTAACTGATAAGTGTAAATATTTGAGATAGTTGATAATATTTTAGACCACCATTTTGGATCCTACTTGCATGATCCAGATGGATGTCAGTGGCCTCCCACCTATTCCAACTGGCTCATTTTGGCAGTTTTCTAGTTTGGCATTTTTTTCCTAGTTTTCGGGTCCCCGACTTCCGGGGCCGTTTTGAGGCCCTAAAAAACATTTTTAGGGATCACCATAGTTAGTCTAGAGACAAATTCATACTCTAATGAAAACATGTGTATTCCTCAGATAGACCTTTCCAACGGGATATTGTGCACCTAAAACATAGATCGTATGTAAAAATTACGACCCCAGGAAGTTGATATACTAACTTACCCCAACGAGGCCCACATGAATTTTGGCGCTTTGATGCAAGAGCATCGCCAAAAAGTCAGCAAAGAGGAGGACAGTTGGATATGCACCAGAGCGTATTTTGGGGATATTTTGAATTTGAAAAGATGAGACATTAATGTAATATCTAGAAGGGATATGTTTGCATTTATGGTTTGGAGATTGTAACGCAGATCTTGAGCATTGCTCTCATCTGTTGGTTGGAGGCAATTAATGTAATAAATGTAAAGTATATATAGGCTTTAATTCAATTATATAGCTTGAGTAGTAGGAGGGAAAACTCTAGAAAGCTCCCTCATATGTATTGTATTGGATTCATTGTTTATTCTCATTGCAAGAGAGTAGAGTTGTAGAGCAAGAGCGGAGAAAAACAGAGACTGAAAAATATGTATAGAAGATAGTTGTTGATATAGAACCCATGTACAGGTGCACTTGGATTAATATAAGAAATCTTTGATCCAACTTCATGGTGTTGTGATGAATACTATTTACATCTATTGAATGGTATGTTTACAACTTGCTTATCTGATCTGTTATGCATTTGTTTCAATGTTGTGTATGTATGATTTCATGTTGAATGTATGAAGTCTATGAGAGGAAGATTATGAGTTTCAATTATTTCTCATCCTGAGAATTCCTACAAGGAGTGAAATGAAAGTGCACAAGGGGTACGTTGATGAGACTCTAAGTTTTACCTCATAAAGCTTAGGAGAGATATTGTCATTCTCATACCCGCAGAAGTGAAAGTATAGCGAAAATTCGTGCAAGGTGTGCACAGGATGAGTTAAGTCTTAGAATTTTTCAACCAAGGAAGTGGTGGAAGGACTTCTTTTGAAATGAGTGCGTGGAGTTGGAGTGTTTAGATAACCTGAAATTATCATGAAGGCTGCAAGGAGTGCGCGCATAAATCCCTTAGGAATCCTTGAGTTTGCAGCCAAAACAAAGCTCAGGAGGGATAGAGACTTTGAAGAGTTCTAAGGAAAGATGAGGCTGAAGTCACCTCATAGAATCCAAGCTTAGAAGGAAGATGCCAGTTATTTGGCTAGGAAGCATTGAGAACTTGAACAGACAGTTTAAATTCTTAGAGAGAGAACTAATGATTCATCATGAACGGTTATATCCAGTGGATCAATGAAAAAGTTAAGGCTGAGTGTCTTTCAACACTCACAATCTTAGGAGGAATAGTTGTCATTAGATTTGGATCAACGGGAGCCGTTGATATTGTGGTTTTAGATTTCCTCATTTCAGGAGTCGGAGCGTGGAGAAAGTCATGACTTGGATATATTGAGTTATGAAATCCTAATACGCAAAATATTGATACAATATGGACTGTTAGATCGAGGAGGAATCAGGACTGTTGATCTGTAAGCAAAGAATTCGCAAGTTCAGATTTTGGGAGAAAGGACAGGAGTCGCATCGCAGACTCACGAGTTGCAAAATCCCGATGCGCTTGGAGGTGGACCCCAGGATGTGACTGAGGTCACATGGTTGAGTCATAAGGGAGGAATCAAAGAACCATTAGCCCATTTCGGGTTTTTAGGGGTCAAAGGAGTCAAGGGGACTCACAATAGGGATCGCAAAGTCGTGAAACTCAAAACAACTTTTCGGGTGAAGGTCATGGTCACATCAGCTGGTCACGTGCAGTGGAGGTTCGTGCCTAGTGCTTATTCACACAGGCGTAACTTCTAAGAAGGACCTGTGGTTATATGTGCGAAGGTTCCAATGGGAACTAAAGGAGCCATTTCAACTCAAATGAAGAAGAATATCATAAACTAGGAGGTCACGCAGAACTTACTGAGGTAGGGGTGTTGCATCAGGTGGTATCAGAGCTTACAATCATTGTTTTCTATAAGAAAGGGATACATAAGGTAATTTTTGATTTGAATTCTGTGTGGAACAGATTTAAACAATGTCGTTGAGAAGACGTCAAGATAGACCCATGCCGATCTAGCCGTGGAAAGGGAAATGAGAGAAATTTATGCTCGATTAGATGCTATGGAGACAACACAGAGATGAACAACTAATACTGGAGATATAAGTGAGGCGGAAAGAGAAAATGAAGTTGGAGCTAAAGAATAAGTTGTAGCCGAAGATGCTGCAGAGGAATGTCTATTCAAAGTTGTTGCAAGAATAGGGTGCAGAGAAAAAATGGACATCCCGATGTATGAAGGCAACTTAGACATTGAGGAGATGCTAGATTGGTTTAGAGATCTGGATAAATACTTCGATTATGAGGACATCGAAGAAGATAATAAAGCAAAACATGCTATCACTAGACTGAAAGGGCATGCAACACTGTGGTGGGATGAACTACAAGCTGACAAGAGTTGCAAAGGAAAACAATGAATCAAAAGCTGGGATAGGATGGTTGCAAAGATGGAAGCCAAGTTTATACCTAGGCATTACCAAATTAATCTGTTTCGAAGGAGGATGAATTTGAGACAAAAGGGGATGACAGTGAAGGAATACACTGAGGAGTTTTACAAACTCAACACCAGGGCAAGTCGTCATGAGAGTGATGATGAAAGAGTTGCCAGATACATGAATGGCTTGATATATGAAATTCAAGATGAGATGAGCATGGTGAAAATCAGAAATGTGGAATATGCTTATCAAATTGCTTCAAAGGCTGAAGTGAAATTGGCTCGAAAACAAGGTCAAAGGGGAAGAGGTAGAAGTCAGAGTAGAGGCAAAGAAATTGCCCAGGACAGAGTATAGAAGCCCAAATATGAAGAGAATAAACCTCATTACCACCCATAAAGGGGAGGAATCTTACAAGGAGGACAGTATGTCGATATAAACACTTTTCCTCAAGCCAGAGGAAGAGGAAGAGGCAAAGATGGTGAAATAAAGTGTTTTGTCTGTGGGAATATAGGACACAAGTCTTTTGAATGTCCCGATAGAAAAAGGGATGGAGGAGGTGAAGCTCACATTTCATAAGCGCAAAGGTGAAATGTTGAGGCAGAAGAGGTAGAAGGCGGAAGATCCTTAATGATGAGGAAAATTCTCTTGAAGCCAGAGAAGGAGATAGAGAATCTCGTCCAAAGAAACAGTTTTTTTAGAACTGATTGCAAGGCCAAGGATAGGGTATGCAAGGTGATAGTGGAAAGTGGAAGCACGGATAATCTAGTATCCACAGAAATGGTGGAGAAGCTGGAATTGGAGACAGTTGCACATCCTAACCCATACAAGGTTTCGTGGTTGCAAAAAGGACATCACGTAACAGTCACTAAACAATGTTGAATTGAATTTAAGATAGGGGGATATAGGGATGAGATCTTATGTGATTTTATTCCCATGGATATCTATCATCTTTTGTTGGGGAGACCGTGGCAATATGACATAAATGGTGTTCATGACGAAAGAAAGAACACATACACCTTGGAGAAGAATGGTAGGATGCATATGTTCCTTCCAATTGAAGACAAGAAGGTGAAAGAAGAAACAAGCAATACTATACTTCTCATGAGTGGGAAGGAACTTCTACATGAATTCAGGAAAGAAGAAGAAATGCATTTTTCTGTGGTGAGAAAAACTAGAGTCATCTTGACTAGTACTTCGATGGATGATCTACCTGAGGAGATTCAAGAAATGATGGAAAATTTTTCTGATATAGTGGTGAACGATTTACCTTGTTCATTTTCACCCATCAGAATTATAAGCCATCACATTGACCTTATACCAGGGGAGATTTTACCAAACAAAGCAGCGTACAGATTGACGCCACAGGAGAATGAAGAGGTCAAGAAGCAAGTGCAGGATTTGATGGACAAAGGGTTGATTAGAGAAAGCTTGAGTCCATGCGTTGTACCAATAGTGTTAAGTCCAAAGAAGGATGGTGGATGGAGAATGTGTACAGACTCAAGGGCTATAAAAAAAATCACCATTAGGTACAGATTTCCTTTACCAATGATGGATGACTTGATGGATTGCTTGAGTGGAGGAAAGTTTTTTTCAAAATTTGATTTGAAAAGTGGATATCATCATATTAGAATGAGGGAAGGAGATGAATGGAAGAAAACATTCAAGATGAATGAAGGACTATATGAATGGATTTTCATTACGTTTGGTTTGACAAATGCACCAAGTACTTTCATGATATTGATGAACGAAGTCTTGAAAGATTTCATTGGCAAAATTGTAATTGCATATCTTGATGATATACTGATCTTCAATAAGATTGAGGAAGAACATTTGGGACACCTAACTCTAGTGATGAGGAGGTTGCAACAAGAGAAATTGATGATAAATTTGAGGAAGTCATATTTCATGAAGAAATAACTCATTTATTTGGGTTTTGTGATCTCTTCGATGAAGATGGATACTGAGAAAGTAAAAGCGATCAAAGAATGGTCGTCGTCAAGGAATATCTTTGAAGTCAGAAGATTCCATGGATTAGCCAGTTTTTAAAGGAAGTTCATCAGAAATTTTAGTGGGATTAGTGCACTAATGATGGACACAGTCAAGAAAAGACACAAATCTTTTCATTGGACAAGGGAAGAAGAGAACAAATTCAAGTTGTTGAAGGAGAAGATAACTGGACAACCAATTCTAGTTCTGCCAGATTTTAGCAAGACATTTCAAGTGAGATGTGATGCAAGTGGAATTGTGATTAGAGTAGTATTAAGTCAAGACAATAAACCAATTGCATACTTCAATGAGAAGTTGAATGATGCCAAGATAAATTATTCCACGTATGATAAGGAGTTCTATGCAATCATACATGCACTGAAGAAATGGAGGCACTACTTGGTTCCAAAAGAGTTCGTTTTGTATAGCGACAACCATGATTTTCAATTCGTAACCAGATAGGAGAAATTGAACTAGAAACATGCAAAATGGGTTGAATTTATGCAGAACTTTACTTTTGTTATAAAGCACATTTCTGGAACTGCTAACAAGGTTGTTGATGCATTGAGCAAGAAATGTTTGATTCTGCAGGAGTTTCGTGTGAAGACCTTAGGTTTTGATAGCCTTAAGGATATGTATAGAGATGATTCAAATTTTAGGGATGCTTATGAAGTATGTGAGAATCATGTTCTAAGAGATAGAAGCCAATGGATTGAATATTTGATCCAGGATGGATTATTATTCAAAGGAAATCAGTTGTGTATCTCAAAGAGTTCTATGAGAGAGAATCTTCTGAAGGAAAATCATAGTGGAGGATTGGTTGCACATTTAGGTCATGATAAGACATTTGTGCCACTGAAAATTTTATATTATTGGCCAGGAATGAGGACAAATGTGCGGGAATTTGTCAACAAATGTAGAATTTTCCAGCACGCAAAGGGGAAAGGACAGAATATGGGGTTGTATCAACCATTTCCAGTACCAGAGAGGTCGTGGGACATGGTAAGCATGGATTTTGTGTTAGGAATGTTGAGGACACAAAGGGGTGTGACTCCATATTTGTGGTATTCGAAAGATTCTAAAAAATGGCACATTTTATTCCATGTCATAAAACCAATGATGAAATGCACATTGCAAATCTGTTTTTCAAAGAAGTTGTTCGACTTCATGGTTTACCCAAGAGTATTGTTTCAGATCGAGATACCAAATTTGTTGGTCATTTATGGAGGACACTATGTAAGAAGTTGGGGACAAATTTATACTTTAGCTCAACATATCACTCTCAGACAGATGGACAGACTGAGGTAGTAAATCGAAGCTTGGGAGATTTATTGAGGAGTTTGGTAGCTGAACATCACAGTCAGTGGGATCAGATTCTGCCGCAAGAAGAATTTGCATATAATGACTCACCTAACTAGAGCACAGAACAAAGCCCATTCCAGATAATGTATGGAATGAAACCAAGGGGAGTATCTGAGTTGAGGGACTTAGAGCAGAAAGAGTTCAAAAGTGCTCGAGCGAAAGGTTTTACAGCAGAGATGCAAGAGCTCCACAACAAGATTAAAGAGCGGTTGCAGACGTCCAACCAGGAGTATAAGCGCCAAAAATATCAACATCGAAGAGAGATTCAGTTCGAAGTGGGCTATTTGGTCTTAGAGAATATAAGAAAATAAAGGTTCCCAAGGGGAACGTATAATAAGATGAATATGAATAAGATAGGGACGTGTAAGATTCTGATAAAATTTGAGGCAAACACTTATGAGATAGAATTTCTAGATGATGTGGGAATATCACCCATATTCAGGGTAGTAGATCTGTATCCTTACAGAGCAGATGAAGAAGGAGGAGAAGAGAATCAACATGAAGTTTAGTGGGTTAAACAGATCTCTGTAGCTGAAAAGACGCAGATGGAAAATATCATTGATCAGAGAGTTATCAAGAAGACCCAGAGAAAGACATATTTTTAATATTTGGTAAAGTGGAAGGGACACTCAAGTGAGGATGACAATTGGGAAAGTGAAGCGGAGATCTAGAAACATGGACCGACAATGCAAGATCTCATGAACATGAGTTCATGAATTTTTCAGCCAAAGGAGTATGATGCAGGAGCATCGCTAGCAAGTCAACAAAGAGGAGGACAATTGGATACGCACCAACACATAGTTTGGGAATATTTTGAATTTGAAAAGATGATACATTAATGTAATATCTAGAAGGGATATGTTTGCATTTATGGTTTGGAGATTGTAACGCATATCTTGAGCATTTATCTCATCTGTTGGTTGGAGGCAATTAATGTAATAAATGTAAATTAGATATAGCCTTTAATTCGATTAGATAGTTTGAGTAGTAGGAGGGAAAACTCTAGAAAGCTCCCTCATATGTATTGTATTGGATTCATTTTTTATTCTCATTTTAAGAGAGTAGAGTTGTAGAGAAAGAGAAGAGAAGAACAAAGACTTAAAAAATTGTATAAGCAAATAGTTGTTGATATAGAACCCATGTACAGGTGCACTTGGATTAATATAAGAAATCTTTGATCCAATTTCATGGTGTTGTGATGAATAGTGTTTGCATCTATTGAATGGTATGTTTACAACTTTCTTATTTTCTCTGTTATGCATTAGTTTCAATGTTGTGTATGTATGATTTCATGTTGAATGTATTAATTCTATGAGAGGAAGAGTATGAATTTCAATTGTTTCTTGGCCTAAGAATTCCTGCAAGGAGTGCAGTGAAAGTCTGCAAGGGGTGCGTTGACGAGAATCTGAGTTTTACCTCAGAAAGCTTAGGAGAGATACTGTCGTTCTTATACCAGCATAAGTGTAAGTATAGGGCAGAGTCGTGCAATATGTGCATAGGATGAGTTAAGTCTTAAATGTTTTCAACCAAGGAAGTGGTGGAAGGACTTTTTTCGCAAGGAGTGCGTGGAGTTGGAGTGTTAAGATAACCTGAAATTATCATGAAGGCCGCAAGGAGTGCGTGCATAAATCCCTTAGGAATCCTTGATTTTGCAGCCAGAACAAAGATCAGGAGGGATAGAGACTTAGAAGAGTTTGAAGGAAAGACGAGGTTGAATTCACCTCGTAGAAACCAAGCTCAGAAGGAAGACGCCATTTATTTATCTAGGAAGCATTGAGAACGAACGGACTGTTTAAATTCTCAGAGAGAGAAATATCGATTCGTCGTGAACCGTTAGATCCACTGGATTAGGGGAAAATTTAAGGATGAGTGTCTTTCAACACTTGCAAGCTTAGGAGGAATAATTGTTGTTACATCTGGATCAACGAAAGCCATTGATCTTGTGGTTTCGGATTTCAGAATTTTGGGAGTTAGAGCATGGAGAAAGTCGTGACTTGGAGATCTTGAGTTACGAAATCCCGATACATGAAATCCCAATACAATATGGACCGTCAAATCGAGGAGGAATCAGGACCGTCGATATGTAAGAAAGGAATTCATGAGTTCGGACTTCGGGAGAAAGGACAAGAGTCACATTGCGGACTCACGAGTCGCGAAATCCCGACGCGCTTGGAGGTGGACCCCAAGATGTGACTGAGGTCACATGGTTGAGTCATAAGGGAGGAATTGAAGAATCGTTATCTCATTTCGGGGATTTGGGTGTGAAAGGAGTTAGAGGGACTCACAATAGGGATCGCGAAGTCACGAAACCCGAAACACCTTTTCGGGTGAAGTTCGTGGTCACATCGGCTAGTCACGTGGAGTGGAGGTTCGCACCTAGTGCTTGTTCGCACAGACATAAATTCTAAGAAGGACCCATGGTTATATGTGTGAAGGTTCTAGTGGGAACTAAAGGAGTCATTTCGTCTCAAATGAATAAGAAGATCCTAAGACCAGGAGGTCGCATAGAACCTGTTGTGGTAGGGGTGTTGCATCACGCTTCATCTCCTAGCATTAGGTTTTTGGATGTCTAGGGTTGTGCCATTCCTATTTATAGTAAAAATACTTGGAGAGCCTCATTGTAACCATCTTCTTGCGAATGATCACAACCGTCACATATATTCTAAGAGATAAGCCTCCACCATTCTAGCAAGCTTGTTTTTAGTCTACATTTTACAGTTTCATCATATTTCTTTATTGAATAGAAACCAGTTTTATTGTATCTTTGTTATTGTTCCTTGTGATTCTGTGTTAAACATAATAATAAGATGTATTCATTTCGTTTTTCTCATAAAATATGGATCATTGCAACCTCATTGTCCCCCCATCTCTACTCTACAACAAATAAATTCAATGTACTTGTTCAAAAGGTGAGATGTAGTTTAGAGAAACTAGGGTTTGGAAGATATATATAAATGAATTTATTATATATTTTGTAATTACTCTTGTTGTATCTTCTTTGGATGAAAATAAGCTACATGGGGCCCCTTTCAAATATATATATATATATATATATTTTTGCCAGAGTTCTGGTTTGTAATAAGTGATCAGAACAGGCTTAAAATGATGTAATTTCTGAGCCTATAGATGTTGGATTTTACTTATACTATTATTTTGTGGATTTGGAAACAAAATTTTCATGGGGTATTTTATGGTTATGCACTGACAATTGTCACTCTAACACCATCGTTTCTTGGAGATAAATCGTTAGAAGTGATTGCAAATTTAATAGTTTACTATCAATTTGATGTCAAGAATCCAGGATAAAGGCTTTCCACCTTTATCAATGATGTTACAATCCCACCATGAAGGTAAAATCATCTAAGTGTTCATTCATTCCTTCACTCATGAAAATGTAGGCATCCGTGATTCTAACAATCGACACTACAAGGGAAAGGGATGAAGAGAGTGGAAACACTGCATCATCGACAATTGAAAAATTACATGATGGAAAGCCCAATGACAGGTTTCCCTTGACACTATGGGAGTTTGTGGTCTCTCTTATAATTTTTGTGTTATTTTCTATAATTTTTCTAAGTATATATGTGATCTGAAATCCACTGACTTGATTTGCAAATAATTTAAGCATAAATTGTCTTAACTTAAATTATAAAGCTTAAAAGAATAATTGAAAAGATAAATCGAATAAATGCATGGAAGAAAGAATAAAGAGACAAGACAAGAAGGTTGATAATGGAGTTCACCCATCTTGGGATATGTCTCTAAGCCCACTTCAATCGTGTAACCGCTCCATTAATATAATGCAAAGAACTCCAAAATTCTTAATTACATTACAATGGATCTCCAATCTACCATAAAATGTCTTTACCAGCTCCAATAAGACTACAACATTGTTGGGAACAACTTTCCCTTCTCTTCCTACACTAAAAAAGACTTGAAAATACTTGGTTCTTCAACTATATAGGAAATACTTCTGCATAATAATAAATCCACAAATTATTTTTCCAAAACCTAGTGTGTGGCGCAATGGTAAAGGAATATGGTTATGTATTGGGAGGTTGGCAGTTCAAATCCCGTGCCCTATGTGATTTTTATCCATCCGAATTTGCAAACTTAAATGAAAAATATATTGTTTTCCATTACAAGTCATATCGCTTGGTGTATTGGTAAATCCGTTGGTTTTTTGGGTGATAATGTGGGCGGAGATCACGGGGTCAAGCCCACATACCTCCCCCTTTGTCACTTAGTTACAACAATTTGTTGACGGGCGAAATTGTCCATCCGTCAATTGAGAGAGTGGAACCGGTCTGGGGTTGTCTAAATAACCCAAGCCGTTTGGAATGAACCACCCTGACGAGTTTAACGGCTCCGTTGGCTGCTCTAAGGTCTTAAGAAAACCAAAGAGAGAATTGATCTGAGCTAACTAATCTAACTAAAACAAATAAAACTAACTAACACTAACTAAA